>PVJD01017435.1:0-17569 GCA_004026545.1 Mormoops blainvillei | reverse complement strand
ATAATAATAAGCAAGTGGGAACTTGGGAAGTCTGAGCCTATAACCATTTTAGGGATGTTTATTGACCATACTAGTAATTTATTTTGCCATAATTGTACATGCATACTTAGATTAAATAGACAGTCAAGGGAATCATTTCCAGAAATACAATGGAGTAGCTATACCTAAAAGAATAACAAAATCTCTTGCCATAAACTGCTCAGAAATGATGGATGACATATAGCTAACATTCTGAAGTAAAAGGATGTTGTCTGTCTTGTTCAATGCTGTCTGCCTTGTGTCAAGAATTAATGTCTGGCATAGAGTAAGTGCTCAATAAATTGTGGCTGACTCTATGAATATATACCTTCACTTTCTAGAAAGCAGCAAATGTCCTAGTAGCCATAAATAAAGTGGGAACAAAAACCAGCATAGTAAACTTAAGCTGAAAAGAAACACCCTTCATGGGTGACTAAAGGGGAAAAAGAGTCACAGTTCTCAGGATCTAAGAGGGTAGAAATGACAACTCATGAACTGAAGACATATGGTCCTACAGGAGATGGCAGAGCTACACCGAGTCTCCTGTATAACACAGGGATGTTCCATGACCTATAGATTCAATAGTCAAATGGTCTAGGAAAAAGAAAATCTCTTATCCAAAAGAGAAAGAACACAAAAAAAGGCATGTATACCTTTTCTTGAGTCGTGTGTGTATTGGAGGGAAAAGTAGTTGTTGGGGCCAAAAGGGTCAGGTGGATTTCACTGCTATAATTCTGTAACTTTTTGAGGAATAAAATCAAAATGTTAAATAACTTCAGACATTATTAGGTGAAGAATTCACATTAACTTTTAAAGGTAGTCCTAAATGAATAGGAATATGCTTAAATAATTTTCAATCAGTAATCAAGCCCTGACCAGTGTGGCTCAGTTTGGTTGGGTATCATCCTGCAAAGAAAAAGTTTGCTGGTTCAATTCCTTGTTGGGGCACGTGCCTGGGTGGTGCATTTGACAACCAACCAATGTTTCTCTCCCTCTCTTTCTGCCCCCCTTCCCATCTCTCTAAAAATAAATAAGTAAAATCTTTAAAAAAAAAACACAAAGCAGTAATCAAGAAAGGAGGAATTATGAAAAGTGATTAAACCAAAAGAACAACAACAACAACAAAAAATTTAGCCCTGCTGGTGTGGCTTAGTTCTTTGGGCATTATCCCCCAAAGCAGAAGGTCACTGGTTCAATGCCCAGTCAGGGCACATTCCTGTGTTGTATATTCAGCCTGGATATAGCACATAGCGGAGATAACCAATGGATGTTTCTCATATCGATGTTTCTCTCCCACATGGATGTTTCTCTCCATCTCTTTCTCTCTCCCTCCCCCCTCTCTAAATATAAATAAATTCTTTATAAGAAACAAATGAATTTATATAAGTTATTTATATGAATAAACTGACTATCCAAAATATATCTCCAAAAATACTATGGAACATATAACAGCTTAAGGAATAAGTGTGCTATTTTAAAATGGCTTAAAAACCTTAACAGGCACCTACCTCACTAAAGAAGATATACATATGACAAATAAGCACATGAAAAGATGCTCTATATCATTAGACAAATGCGCATTAAGCAACAAGGAGATAACCACTATACACCTATTAGCATGGCCAAAGTTCTAGAACACTGGAAACACCAAATACTGACAAGGATGTTGAGTGACAGGAACTCTCCTTCGTTGCTGGTGGGAATGCACAGACACTTTGGAAAACATGTGGGTGGTTTCTTAATAAAATTAAATGTAGTTTTACCATATAATTCATTAATTGCTCACCTTGATAATTATCCAAAGGAACTGAGAACATGTCCACACAAAAACCTGCACATGACTATGCATAACAGCTTTATTCATAATTGCCATAACTTGGAACAACTAAGATGTCTTCCACTAGGTGAATGGATAAACTGTGATATATCCAGACAATGGAATATTATTCAGCGCTACAAAGAAATGAGCTTTCAAGTCATGAAAATACATGGAGGAATCCTAAATACATATTAGTAAGTGAAAGAAATATGTGTTAGTAAATATATATTAGTAAGGTCAATCTAAAAAGTTATATACTGGATGATTCCAGTATATATGATTCCAATATATGATATTCCAGAAAAGGCAAAACTGTGGAGGCAGTCAAAAAATCAGTAGTTACCAGAGGTTAGGGGAGAGGGAGGGAAATATAAGTGGAACACAGGACTTTTAGGACTATAAAACTACTCTGTATAAGACTATAAATGGAGAATACATGTCATTATACATTTCTTCAAACCAATAGAATGTACAACACCAAAAGTGAACTATAATGTAAATTAATGGACTTTGGGTGATAATAATATGTCAATATGAGATCATCGGTTATAACAAATATACCTCGCTGGGAGGGAATGTTGATAAGGGGGAAGCTATGCATGTGTTGGGGCAGAAAGTATATCAGAAATCTCTGTACCTTCCACTCAATTTTGCTATGCATCTAAACTTGCTCTAAAAGATAAAGTCTATTAAAAAGTACCAAAAAATTGTTCTAAAATGTTTATTGTGTTCATTCAAACAACATGCTATGATATGTATAAACATGCACATGTATCATAAATAAAAGTTGGGACAGTGGTTGCCTCTGGGGATCAAAGGATATAAAATGTGCTTCAGTTATAACTGTAAAGATGAAATTTCTTTGGCTAGATGTGGTTTTGCATGTATTTATTATAGAATTTCCTATGAATTTTGTATGCCTGAACTATCTCACTCACAAGCACAATAATAAGAAACAAAGAAAGTACTGAGGAATGTGTATGTGGTAAGAGACGTTTTTTAAGTGAAATATTCATAACAAACAACTTCCATCCTGAGTAAATATTATTTTCCAAAAGTTTTCCTGTAGTCAACACTAACAAAGCGTCCATTTATTCTTTTTTTCTCTCTCTTTCTGTTTACACAGCTTCCCTGATCATTCTTCAGGTTCTCTGTATTTCTCATTCCTTAATCATGCAGGGATATTTGGCTTTTTCTCTGTCCCTACTTCAAAACGTATATACCTGAACCTACTACGGAGATCAGCAAACAGAAAACCCTCCAATCATCAGGTTCTGGTTTTACCGATACATGCACATATACTGCCCACACATATGCACACATGCATACACACACACACACATACATACACACATATACCCACACACACACACATGCACACACATATACACAACACATGGAGTGTTTAGGAAAAAATATATATGCATGTATATGTTCTATTTATACAAAAACATGGATATTATGCAAAGCGGAGGGTGATTTTATATTATTTTCCCTCCAGTGTCCAGTATCTAGCTCGGTGTGTGGCAAAGCGCACCAAATAAGGGATCACTTGGTGTTACTGGTCTTCCTTGACTGGCCAGCACCTTAATAGATAGGCTGCCTAAAAGGCCTGCCACAAACGTCCAGGTCCATAGCACATTTACATGAGTCTGTTTTGAAGTGAATGTCGGAAAAAGAGTTTAGGAGTGAAAACATTACAAATCATAATAAAAAATACGAAGGAAGGGAAAATGCTCTTCAGTCAAACTTTGTCAATTTCTGTAGGAAGCAGTCTTCTTTAACTTTTGTTCAAAACAGTACTAAAATAATGTATTATTGAAGCTTAAAAATAGAAGATATTTACATAATATGCTAAAGGTGTGAATAAGGAAGACAGGCAGCTCATATACAAGCAGGCTGTCATAATTATGTTTGCTTTTTAGAGTATATGTTCCTCCTACTGAACAAAAATGTGGGCGTTTGTGCCATTGGCTGTTTTCCTGATTCTCCAAACCCAATCTCATCCCCAATTGCCACAAACCAAGTAAGAGCCAACAACGACTCTTTTATTTTCTAGCAGTTTGTTGTTCTGTGGCTCTCAGAGGCTGTTTTGGGTGTTTTTGTTTGTTTGCTTGTTCACTCGTTTGTTCATTTTTTATTTTATTTCTCTCTCAATCTCAACGCACATGCACCCGCTAAATAGATCCCAGTTGCGTTAAAATGCGTTTGCTGAGCCTTATGCTGCCCTCCTTTGCCCAAGGGCTGTCTACTCAGAAGCACCATCTCTTACCGGTGAAACGCCCGCAAATCCCATGTTTTCCGTAAAGCAGTAGAGGCTGGTCTAGCTCTTCGAGCCCACTGAAGTGTTGCCGCATTATCAGATCTCTCTAAACTCTCACTAGAAAGTTGGTTTAATTTAACTTAGAATTTGAACAGGGTTGTGGATCCCTTTCACCACCCTCTATTTATTTTTTGTCTTTGATTTCTGTTGTAGTTGTTTCGAAAGATTAATAATCAGGTTTTACCCCAGAATACACTTTTCCCTAAGTGTTTTGTACAAGCTTATAAAAAATTATAAATGCCAGCTGAATTTTAAGGTGCTTGGAAGACAGAAGCACTGAATATTCTTAAACAACAGCAATATGTTATTAATATATGAAGGAAAAATATTTTGGCTTCAGCACCTAGAAAGATATTTTAGGATGATTTGAGAACATTGAGGAAAGTGAACAGCAAACGCACAAATTGACTTTTAGCTAATGTACTCTTATTTTCTAAATATGACTTTTCCTGCTCTTTGGAAATGCCATTTTAGGAACTGAATTTGAACTCAGAAGGTTAGCTTATTAAAGGTTAGATCACTACCCAAAAGGGTTTAAGAAAATATAAAACCTCTATGTTGTATATATCTTAACTCAGGATAAAAGGAAAAATAGTACAATTTAAGGGAAGACTTCCATATCATATGTCTTTTCACCAACTGCTCTGTTTATTAGATCTCATTTTATGTCTGCTAACTCACGGGAAACATAGTCAGAATTAGATTTAAATTACCTCAAATGTTTTTTCTAATTGTAACAATTGTATGTACTACTCTGATAAGGAAACCAGTGTATAACTAATCTCATTATTACCTTCTCTCTAACAACCATTTTGAGAGCCAGCATAGCAAGTATAGTCTTTCCCTATCATCAGAGAAAGAGATGCATTTCACTTGTGAGAACTCAGAATATATCATTGGCCTAAATGGAAAAAAAAAGTTACTGAGTAATGTTACCCTGAGATTGTATTTTTATTGGTCTATTTCACTTCAAAGGAGGGCATATATATATATGAACGTGTGTGTATATATATATTCATTCTTATGCCCTATACCTAAGTATACATGGATTATGGAATTTGCTTCATATTTTCTAGTATTATGATATGTAAACTTTTAAAAATCTTGTGTCCTCATATTTTGCCAAGTAAAATATGGGGCACCAGTAGGATGGGTCTGTCCTGACATACAGCAGTCGTGTAGTAGCAAAATAGGACAGGTTTCCATTTCAGTGAAAGTGAAATTCAGAGTCACCAGAGAAAAATGTTACATAAGATATACAATGCAGACCTAAAAATGGAATTTATTTATAAAACATCATGTATTTATTCATACATGTTTAAACTTCAGACACCTTCAAAGCACTCTCCACTTGATGCAATACACCTATCAAGATATTTTTTTTCTACTGCTCAAAACAGTTTTTGAACTCGTTGATTTTGGTGCCTTTTAGAGCTTCTGCCATTTTTTGTTTCACCTCTTCCACATCAGCAAAATGTTTCCCTTTGAGGATTTTTTCCATCCAGAGAGACAAACAAAAAAATGTCACTTGGGATGAGAGGGAGTGAATGGGTGGGTAGGGCACTGGAATCAGGCCATTTTTGGTCAAAAGCTGTTGAACACTCAGCAAGGTGTGGGCAGGTGTGCTCGCAAATCACTCATCATGAAATGGGCAAACGTGTTGAAAGGGTCTTCAGAAAAATTCACTGAAGCTGAACGCAGCCTCTCATGACAATGCCAGCTGGTACACTGATACATATGGTTTCCTAGGATATTCACTTAGCTGGGGAAGTCTGTACTACAAGGGACCGTCCCTCCAGAAGATAATTCCAGTTGTTGTTGTTGTTGTTTTGTCTCCCCTTGTATAATAATTAGAGGACTGCAAATATACATGAAGCAGAAAATTGTTTCATCATCTTCAGTAAGGTAACTCAGGATCTCCTGACTTCTGTATTCTTTACTGTGTCCGCTTTCCATATTTTCCTCAGAATGTAACAAAAAGCAGGTCTGGGTGCCTGCAGCCATGAAAACCAATACTTGAGAGGAAACTGCTAACGTAGAGGAAAGTGGTTTATTCAGATGCTGGTCACCTGGAAGATGGGGACTCATGTCAGAATCTCATCTCCTGAGACAATGGGGGACTCACATCTCAAAGCCCATTTCTACCTCTCAGTGGAAGCAGAGGTTTTTATAAACAGGGAGAGGGGAACAGAACAAAGAGATCAAGGGAGGGTGTTGAAAAGTTCTCTACGTGCAGACAGGCACAGTCCATTCTGATAAGACACGTGACAGTCTGATGTTCGTCATCCTGGTTTAGTCATCCTGGTTCAGTCATCCTGGCTTCACGTCATCCTAGCTTCACAACATCCTGGCTTTACGTCATCCAAGCTCCATGGTTGAAGGTCAGCCAATCTCCTGGAGTTGGGATGGCTGAAGGTCAGAGTCTTTATCTTTTGAAGTTAGTTCCTAGGATTCTTATATCGTAGGTAAACATGCTGTTTACCTACATGCTACATATTAGTCAGAGTCAGTATTTACAGAAACAATGCCAAACCAATGGAGGGGTGGGTTACAATTTCCCACCATTACAATTTTTCACTGCTACACCAATATTCTAATTTTTGTCCACTTTTTTCTGTCTTTACTTGATTCAGTTTATATAAGTAACTTTTGGGAGTAGCACCCTTTTTCTTTTTAATATCTTTTCCTTCTAATTGTAGATTTTAAAGTCCCAGTTCTTCCAAGGGGCTTCCTATGTTAGGAGGAAGTTGTACATGTTTCTTTCACTTTTCCTAATTATCCAGCTGTATTACAATCTGTAAGTTCATTGCATATTATACCATTTACCAGGGTGACATTAATTAATAAAGTTATATAGATTTCAAGTACACAATTCTATAATATACCATGTGTACATTGTATTTTGTGTTCACCACCCAAAGTCAAATCTCCTTCCATCACCATACAATTGAACCCTTCTACCCTTCACCATTCCTAACCTCCTTTCCCTCTGGTAACTACCATACTATTGTCTGTGTTAATGAGTTTCTGTTTGTTTGTTTGTCTTTTTTGGTCATTTGTTGCTTTCAGTTTTATATCCCACACATGAGTGAAATCATAAGGTTCTTGACTTTTTGTACCTGACTTATTTCACTTAACATGATATTCTCAAATCCATCCATATTATTGCAAATGGCAGTATTTTATCTTTTCTTATGACTGAGCAGCATACCATTGTGTGTTTGTACCACAGCTTTATTCAATCATGTATCAAGAGACACTTCTGTTGTTTCCCTGTATCGATCACCACGAATAATGCTGCAATGAACATAGGGGTGTATATATCTTTATGAATATTTTTTTTCCAAAATTTAGCAGTAGATAGCCAGAAGAAGGGTTGCTGTGTTATATGGTAACTATATTTCTAACTTTTTGAGGACCCTCCATACTGTTTTCCATAGTGGCTATACTAGTTCACATTCCCACCTGGTGTGAATGAGGGTTCTTTTTTCCACAATCTCTCCAACACTTGTTGTTACGTGTCATATTGATAATCGCCACTCTAATAGGTGTGAGGCAGTATCTCATTGCAGTTTTTATTTGCATTTCCATAATAGCTACAGAAGTTGAGTGTTTTTCATATATCTGTTGGCCATTTGTATGTCTTCCTGGGAGAAGTATCTCTATTCTTAATTATTATCTATATTTCAGCTTTTCAAGTTGTTAATGGTGATCAGTTTGTTCTACATTCTTTGAATTTCTTCATATTTTTCTTAATAGGAAATTAACAGCCCTTTGATTTGAGAGTCTCAATCTTAAATGTTTTGAAGGGTCAAGTGAATAAATTTAGGCATATTCAAGCTCGTGAAATACACTGTAGTTAGAAACCTGGATAATTAGAACTTGATTCTTTTTCTAAATATTCAAATTTAAACTCCTAGAAAACACTATACCAGTCAAATCAAACATAAGGGGCAATTATCAGTTATAAAACCCTGGTACAAAGTAATATATAGAGGAACAAATAAACTCATACACTATTAAAAGTAGACAAGCAAACACTAGTTTGTTTACCTTAAATAGTTAAATCTTCACAAAGCTATTTTCATCAATGTTAAAATTAAAACAGATTCTCTCTTAGAATTAAATACAATTCAAACAAAAAATATTTGAATATTAAGTAATAGATTCTGGACTGATTTGCAGAATAGAAAAAAATTGGCAAAAATTATCTACTGGACTAAATCAAGAAAATTTAAGTAAAAAATTATTTTTTCACAAAAAGACAGAACGCTGGCTTCAAAGCTACAAGAGAATATTATTGATGCTGAACAATAGCAGAGGGCTATGGAAAAGGACAGAACACTGACTCACCCAGCAGTTACAAGCAAAGATAAGGCATCACTTTTGAACACAAGTGCTAGATTAAAAACCTAAAATTGAGTCTTGCCCTGACTGGGTGGCTCAGTTGGTTGGAGCATTGTCCCAATCACCAAAGAGTTGAGGGTTGATTCCTGGTCAGGGCACATCCTTAGGTTGTGGGTTAAATCCTTGATTTGGGCTGCTTGCAGGGGGCAATCAATGTTTCTTTCTCACATTGATCTCTCTCTCTCTCTCTCTCTCTCGCCCCCCTCCCTTTCTCTCTAAAACCAACAAACATATCCTTGAACAAGGATTTTTAAAGAAACACCTAACATTGAGTCTTTTGCATATATCTAGTGTCACCTGTGACTCAAATTTGTCTTTTAGGCTTCATTTGCACAACCGGTACAATATTAGCTACAGTAGTATCTGCCAATAGGAAAGAATAGGAGAGAAAAATAAACACACCAGTGGTATGATCTCATCAAAATCATACTCGAAAGGAGGCTTCTCAGGGGGAGAGGGGAGGAATGTGAGAAACACACTGGGGGCTTGTCCAGACCATATAAATAGAGGCAATATACAGCCAGGAAGCATCGGCAGACTCGCCAGCAGATGTAAAGAAAGCTCAGAAATCCGATTTAACACCAACGTGTTGAACATGCTCTTGGTGTATATGTAAACCTTAATCCCTATCCCAGGGAGGCCTGATGACACATGCTCACACATTGGCTTGCAGTTATGTTCACACCTGTTCTTACGTTCTCTCACATGCACACTCCCACTCACTTTTACTCACACTGCCCTTCACACTCTCACCCATGTTCAATCACACTCCCACTCCTATGCTAGTAGATCTAAATTGCATGGAAATTAGAAATAGTTTTAAGAATTCCTCTTTTAAGAAAAAAATTAATTGCCAGTGAATTATGGACTTAATAGTAACATTTTGAGAGGCTTTCAATTATAGTATCTACCAGAATTTTTCAGTCTGTTTTGAGTCATTCCCTTCTGTCTGGAATACAATTCCATTTCCCAAATTTGACTAAACTCAACTTATTTAGAACACAATTACCCATCAAAAATGAGCTAGCTTTATAGCTGGGGAAAAAATGAGACATAATCAATTTTTAAAATAATTTTTTCCCCTCTTTCTCTGAAAATTACTACCTGGTATATTCCCACTGAACCATATGGGTAGGGTTAGACCTCTTGACTACATTAAGAGAAGCAGAAGCAAATGGAATGTAGGACCCCTAATCTTTGAATTAAGGAGAATACACTATTATTTATTAAGAGGTAAGCACTGTGCTAGGTCCTACAATAGGTGTGATTTATACATACTCTCACTTAAGAAGGCCAGGGGTTTTATTCTTGCCACTGGGGCAGGCAACAGTACGCCCTTAGATTCCAGGTAACTGTTCTGTCTCAGAGCTCTGTCTATTAAAACTAGAGTCTTTAACTGAATTTTATATATTATCATTTCCAGATGTAAATTTATGTCACTGCATAGGAGTAACAGGATCTTTTTTAATATTATAATTTTATTGACACAATTATATCATTATGAGTGTTATGAACTATGATAGGGCCTGCCATATGTCCTTTCCTCAGCAGGTTTTAACATAGTCTAGCATTTATTTTTCTTATAGTTCAGTTTAAACCTTATTCGTTCTTGGGGGACTGAACAAATGTAGACTACATATCAGTATTTCAAAGGGCCAGTCTTCACTCAAATCTGATGTAAATTACCTGAAATTTTTATAATCACTTCTTTTTATAGAATGCTTTCACAAGTGTTAAATTGATTCGTCTTCATGTAACTAAGATATATACTGTTCAAGAAATTGAGGAAGACCTGGTTAAAGAAGGAGGTGATAAAGAGGTATAGAGAGTTCACTGTTTTTCTTTCAATATTTTTTAACTTTATTTTTTTGTTGACACTATTAGAGATGTCCTCATTTCCACCCACCCCTTTTGCCCACCTCTACCCAGCCCCCACCTCTCCTCTTCCCTCTGGCAACCCCACTTCTGAGAATATATCCTAAAAATTCCAAAACACTGCTTCAAAAAGAATATACGCACCCATATGTTCACTGCAGCATTATCTGCAATAGCCAAGATCTGGAAATAGCCCAAGTGCCTATCAATAGATGAGCAGATAAAAAAGCTGTGGTATATTGACATGATGGAATACTACACAGCAATGATAAAGAAGGAATCTAACCTCCTTCTGTGTTAGAACAGATAGTCAAAGTGTCACAAAGACAGAGATCAAATTAGTTATAATTTTGATAAAGGCTGAACTAAAAATCTGTCTTAGATACCTAGACACAAGGGGAGATCCTAATATATCTTAACACTTCCCTGCTGACTGGTGTCCCAAGTTATTCCCAGAGTCACTGGCATATCCTAAATTACAGTATCCCTGTCAGTTTAGGCCAGGAGCCCCATCTTGGGAGAGAGCACACATGCATCCAGAGAAGAGACCACTACAAAGAGTGAGGACCCAGAAACTCTTTCACTTTGTATGCTGTGGACTGAAGGTTTGTGTCCCCCTCAAACCCCAATGTGATAATGTTAGACAGTGGGGTTTGGGAAAGTGATTAAGTCATAAGGGCAGAGCCCTCATCAGTGGTATTAGTGCCTTTATAAAGAGACCTCTGAGAGCTCCCTCGCCCCGTCTGCCATGTGAGATTATAGTGAAAAGGCGGCTGTCTATTAACTAGCAGGCAGGCCTCACTAGACTGCGAATCTACCTGTGCCTTGATAGTGGATTTCCCAACTTCCTGAAATGTGAGAAATAAATTTCTGTTGTTTATAAGCCATGCAGTCTGTTATACCAGCCCAAATGGCCTAAAACCAAAATATAAGAACTTTCTTCTCCACAGCTCATCAATTAGCTAAATTGCCTTCCGGTGGGCAGGTATGCGAGGCTGTATAGAGGAATACAGCTGAAGTGTCTTGTAATTCTTTCCCTAGAGTGGAATAGTATTTTCCTATCTTCTAAAGAGACATGACAAGTGTGTATTCACACTATTTTTCAGCATTTATGTCTATAAAGACTCAAAATAAATTACCTGAATTTTTATGAAGCTGCAAAAAGAAGACTTCTATTTGAAGACTGAATATTTTAAATATGCTATTTTGAGAATTAAATAATCTTTATATCAAGCAATTATCACATAAAATGTTTCCTGTGAAATAGCAATTATCTTTGAAGGCAGTGTGACCTTGCGGGAAAAACATTCTTTAGACAGAGATAGATTTTTAATTCTGGATCTTCTATTTACTATTTGACCATGAGAAAGTTACAGGATTTTTTTTTTTCACCTGTAAAACAGGGAAGTAGTCTGCGGAGTACTTGTGAAGTATTTAAAAATTACAGAAAATATATGTAAATAACTCAAGTTGGAATATGACCCACAGTCATTAAATAATAACAACTATTTTAAACTTTTCTGTAATTTTACCTATGATAGATCCAGCTTCTCCCCACCTCTCTGAAAAATAACTTTAAAAGTTAAATACTTCCGCTAAAATTGTCACCTTATGTAATACCTCCATGAAGTTCACTTTAGACTTCTACTGTTTACAGACGTTTAAGATTAGGAGGTCAGCCAGCTCATTAAATGATAATTATTTTTGTGAGTAGTGTTCAGATTTGGAATTCTGCTTGTAGAGTCAGATGTCACTTGTTCATTCAGCATAATTTCTCAGATGTTCTCAGATCGACTACTACATGACGTGCACAGTTCTAGGCATGTGGGGCACATCAGGGAAATAAACGTTACAAGATCCCAGCCCAGGTGGAACTCAGATGACAGTAAGACAGATTTAATTGTCAGATGTCATGAATATAAATAAAATATGAATATACAAAAAGATATCATTCCATTCTTTATACAAAGAATCAAGATCACTCTTGGGTAATTTTATAGAAGTGGTTGATTCTCTTCTTCAAATACTTACCAGAGAAATAACACACACACACACACACACACACACACACACACACCCCAAAAAGTATCTGTAGAGTAAAAGAAGAAACAAAACTAAGACTCTCCTTATTTGCTTTTGGTAGAGGTGGGTAGCTTTTGAAAATAAAAGAGAGGTTTTTGTGTTTCTGGCTAAGATTCAAGAACTACCCCCATATTTTGTTGTGTACAGTGCACACCCACATTTCATGTGCATTGTACATGGGATTATTATACCCATGGTATGTAATCATTATACCCATGTATAATGTGCATCCTTATTTTTCCCTAAAAAATTTGGGCAAAAAATGTGCATTATTCATGGCAAAATACAATATATGTTGTAAGCAGACTCCATACATCGAGTGGAAGTGAAAGAGAACTGAAATTTACAGAAATGAAATGAGACCAAAGTAATAGATTGAACAACAGACATCCCTGCCTACTGGAAATGGAAATGTTCAGCAGCAGGTGGTCTCCTAAGAAGTTGCAGAACATGGGGATGCCTGTCACAAGGCAGAGCAAAGCCAACATGGCAGCAAAGCGGGGATAAGGCTACGGATATCAGAGGATTTTAAAACAGCAGCAATATATTCTCAATTCTGCTAGCTTGGTACAATACACAAACATCTGTTTATGTTCCATATCTTGTGCTTTTCTTGTTTTATCAAGTTTCTAATAATATTAAGAGCAAGAGCTTCTTGACAGTTTTGTCTCTGAAATGTGAGATCCTTTTGTTAGAAAATGTATTAAAATGTATATACCTCTTTTCATATAGACATGGTAGCTATTTTACTAAATGTATTCTTGAGAATTACATAAATTTTGTCAAGAAAAAAATTATTTTGTCACTTTTGTTTTAGTTGATTATTGCTAGTGTAGCTGAGACTCTTCAGGGATTTTTAATGAAAAGTAAACTATACTACTTTTACTTTAATTTATTTTTACACTAAAAAGATGGCATTTTCTTTTCATATCTTAACAAGTTACAAACATTTTTTTCTTCAGGAATAAGGGGAACTATACCTTTTTACTCATTAATGATTTAAGACAATTGCTTTAAGAAGCCATTAAGGTGCATTAAAAAAAAAAAAGATAATATACTTCAGCAGAAGAAAAAATTAAAGAACAGGTATTTAGTGAGTGGGTCAGTGAAAACAATTTGAGGCAGGAAATCTGAGTAATGGGGAGAAGAAAAAGAAGTGAACTATATTAATAGCAATATTTCCCAAATGGGAGGCTTTGCTATTAACACAGCGGTTGCCTGAGAAAGGTCAGCTGCCAGGTAAATAAATAGAGAAGGTCTCTTTTTAGAAAAATGATTCATATGACCATTAGCCCTGGGAGCTAAAACTTCAATTATTAATGTATCTATCTCACTTGACAGAATTTCTCACTACCTGTTCCCAGAACCTCTGCCAAGGGACTCCCCATCAATGACCAAAGGAGACTCCCCTCCTATCCCATTCATTAACTTGCTAACTTTTCGTCTATCAGCTATGAGTCCCAACTAAACCATGTTTAGATTTCGTTTGGTATTCTTTTTATTACCCAACATGGACTCTAGCTTCTCATGCTGAGAACAACCAAAGGCTTCAGGAAGAGGTAGAGCCCCGTGTACCTGGTGGGATAGATTCTATAGGTAAGAAGAACAGAACAGGCTAAGGAATACCTCAGCATATATTAGCACTTAAAACAAACAAACAGCAGTTATAGAGTATCCAAGCATTTTACCAATCTATTGTCAGTTATAAACATCATCTGGTTGGGTTTATTGGGTTTTCTAAACTTGACTGTAAAAGGAGATTACACATAAAAAAATGATAAGTGACATCAGCTCCTGCACTACACATTTTCAATTTTGAAGTTCAATGAAACCCCGTTGGCCTGCTTTTGGTGACATGCAAAACACTAGTCAATCATTGTGGCTAAGGTTACATACTCCATTCCTGGAGCTTGGGGTGAAGTCAACATCAGGAGATTCACATACACTGATAATACAAGAGGATGTAAATATCCATAGGGACATTTTAAAATTTAAATTTGAAAAAATTTAACAAATAGTAAATTAATCTTTCTCCAAGAGGTCAAAGCTTAATATCATTAAAATATACAATGAAAATACAAAGAATTAATGATATATTGATTTGTATTAGATTTTTTTAACTGGGTTAAATGTTTCTAAGTTTTATGTGAAACTAATAGTAGTTTTATGTAAAAATAAATGTAAATAAGAAAACTTTAAGAAGTGGAATAGTGGGTGAAAATATGCCATACTTGACATTAAAAGTTATTGTAAGTACCATAATAAAAAGTAGTTTAGTACCTGGAGAGGGTAGGCAAATAGATATTTGAAACAGTCTAAAAATAGATCCAATTAAGGTATAAATGAGGGTGGTAATATGACAGTTAAAGGAAGGACTTGATTATACAGGTAAATTAAAAGGGGCAGCAGGTTATTCATTTGGAAGAAAATACATAAATCCCTACTTTGCACAGTATCCCAAAATAAATTAAATATAAATTAAAAATCTTAGGATAATAGCAATAATAATCAATATTATGATTTTAACTAATACTTACTGAGTTTTCATATATTTTCCAGGTGCTGTTGTAAAGCACTCTTATAACTGAGCCAAGTAATGTTACAACCTTCTTTAGGTTACAGATAAGGGAACTAAGATACAGAAAAATTAAATACTTGCTTATAAGTATGGAGTTAAATTTTGAGACAGCAGACATTTTGTATTTAATAATTATTTTTGTTACAAACCTATAAAACTAACAAAAATGGTAAGAATATTTTAATGTCTTTAATATCATAGAAATAGATATTATTTTGAATGTTAGAATTGAAGAGATGCTGAATTTTCTAATATCAATAAATTTTATCAGATTGTGAGGAAATTTGAATTTCCTCAAAGTGTGAGGAAATTCAATGTCAGTGATCAGAAGGAAGAGACTTCTTTTTGCCAGGGTCTTAAAAGTGAGGATATTTGTATTAGTTTCTAATACTATGACACAAATTACCACAAATTTGGTGGTTTAAAACAATGCTCTCTTCTTATCTCGATTTCCATGGGTCAAAAGTCCAGGCAGTACTAAAGTGAGATCTCCGATCAGGGTCTCTCTCATCAAGCTGAATCCGTGGTGCTTATCGGGCTGTGTTCTCGTTTGGAGCTTGGGTTCTATAACAAACTCATCCAGCTTGTTGGCAGAATTTGGTTCCTTGTGACTGCAGAACTAATGTCCCTACAGGATTGCTGTCAACCGGGGTCACCCTCAGATCCTCAAGGCTGCTTTCAGATCCTAGCCATGTGGCCCACAGAGAAAAGCAATATTGACCTTACTTTTTTCCCCTTTTTTTATTGTATTTTTTTCCATTACCTTTTATTCACTTTATACCCTCATCCACCTCCACCCACTCCCTCCACCCTGCAATCACTACACTGTTAAGAATTTCTCACAGTCCAGTAACATAGTGTCTTATGGAGCACAATGTTATCACAGAACATTTTCTTTATATTTGGTCCACAATAAAATTTGAATGAGGCTGATTCCTGAGCACTAAGCAGTTTCATCTCTTGGTTCCATAACTCGGAGCTCACATATGAAGTAAAAAAAATTCTAAAGGTTAAGCTACCATCTTGAGATGGTAAAAGGATAGTACCTCTTATTCTCTCTAGTTTTTGATAGAAATATAAACAATCACAAATCAATAAATTCTAGATTATCCTTACAGGTAAGCAAGACATATAACCAAAAAAAATAGATGATAGATAGATAGATAGATAGATAGATAGATAGATAGATAGATAGATAAAAGAACTGACTAAATTAAAATGAAATAAAAGAACTGACTAAATTAAAATGAAAATGTTTATTTGGTTAAAGACATAATACACAGTATTAAAACACAAACAATAAACCACTGGAAAATATTATTAATGAATATTATAGAGAAATACAAGAACAATTTTAAATTAATGCGAACAGCTCCTATAAATTAATAACTAAAGTAACTCAATTAAAAATAGTAAAAGTTATGTAAAAATAATTCACAAAATAGAAAATGCAAAAGGACAATTAACATACTATAAGATGTTTCACATTACTAAAATCAGGAAAATACAAATTAAACTAGTAATTAAATATTTCTTACCATCTCACTGAGAATTATAGAAGAATAAATATTCTTGTGCATTGTTGGTGGTACTGTAAATTATAAAAATTTTATGCAGTAATCTGGCAATATTTATTAAAATTTAAAATATATGAACTTTTGAAACCAACATTTTTCTTCTGTGAAATTTCTCTACACATATGAAAGTATCAATAATTGAGAGAAAGGAGCATGACTACAATTATAATAGAAAAATTCAGTAACAATGTTGGTAACCAAGTAGAGAAAAATGGTTGGATATGGATTTATAGAAACTGTAAACTATTAAAAGATGACAAATTTAATGTATATTGTATATCCATCAATCCGAAAGGGTGTCCATATTTTTAAGTGGAAACAAGTAAAATGTTTTAAATATTATCTCATAATTTTTTAAATGAAACAAATCAAACAAAATGAAAATTTTAATATGTATATATTTGAACAAAGGTACTATTTTGGAGAGATGTGGTATATACCCAAAAGTTAGTAAATTTTAATTCCGTTGTTTTATATTCAATCAATATAAGTATTTTTAGATTTTTGCAGTACTATATTACTCCTGTCTAAATGTCTTGTATCAGTAGGTCGATGTGACCTTAACCTAAGGTAATGTTTTGCACTATTTCTTTTTTTTTATCTGTGTTTTTCAGCTTTACTTTTCACTACTCCAAGCAAAAAATAATACATTATAAAATTATCCCTCTGTTTTGGCAGTACAGGGTTTTTTTTGTATATTTTATTGATTATGCTATTACAGTTGTTTCATTTCTTTCTCCCCTTTATCTTCTCCTCCCTGCATGCCATCCCATCATCCCCACATCAACATTTTCCTGCCACCACTTTCCTCAGCCCCACCCCTCCCCACCTCCCATCTCTCTTCTCCAATATATTTAAAAGGTTTATGTCATTAAAAAATATTCTATGAA
>PVJD01017434.1:0-17574 GCA_004026545.1 Mormoops blainvillei | reverse complement strand
TTCAAGGTTATAAAATAAGGTTTGGAGTTCAATAGCCACTAACCATTAGGCAGGTGATCTTATTTTCTAAAATTGGACTGGGGAGATCTCAATTGCTAGTGTCATTAGGGACCTAGCAGAAGCAAAAGTGAGTCTTTCCTGGTTGCAGATTGTTTTTTTCAAACAATTGTGTCAATACTATGGTCAGGAAAAAAAGTCAGGTACAAAGAAGACAAGGTTATGTAAACAAAAATCAGCAGAAACAACAAATAATAGAAATAAGACAAAAGAGCTTGGAGACAGACTTAAAAATCCACCTAGGAGCTCTGATATGGCTGAAAATATTTGATATCGACAATTTATTACATTTATTTAATGTTTTTAACTATCTGCTGAATTGGTTGGCAAATGGCTAATAAAATTAAATGATGCTTTCTTCAAAATATTTTTATACATTTAATCACTGTCTATGTCTTGTCTATTCTGCTGTTTCCCTCATTCCTGTATTCTCAGCGGCATGGAATGTATGTACTGGACCAAACTGATTAATGTAAAATACAAATGCTGCTCCCTCTAAAGCACTTATCGAAACACCATAATTATTCTGTCTCTAAAAAATAATGCCTTTTTGTTGCTTGCAATGCCTTACCAAACAAATAGCTTAAATTTTTGATGGGCCAATAATATCAAGCATTCATTTTAAAGTAGGCATTCAAAATAAAAAATGTGTTCACATCAAGCAATTGCAGCTACATGAAGTTAAGAAAATAATGGAAATTGAAGCACAAATAAAATTGCCCAAAAGAAACATCATACTTGATTGACAAGAGAAAAATAAGATTGTCTAAAATCACACACTGTAAAGACTGAATTGTTTTAAAGTGGTCCAAACAACGTTTAACTTTATCAAAAGCAAGAGGAAAATGAAAAGTCAACTATAGCTCTCAAAAGATGCTGATTTGGGAAACTTGGCATGGATGTGTGTCTCACAGATGTCAGCCAAAGCCTTAGCTATTCTTTAAGGCAGGGAAGTTTAAGCAGCTGAGTGCAAAGTTCGGAGGCATCGGCCTGAAGTCAGTGTAATGCTTTCCCAGACTAAGGAGGACATTTAGCAAGCATGAGGCATGTTATTGACATTTTTCTGTATTCTATGTGTTCTTTTCCTTAGTTGGACTGACATTTTAAGTCATCCCTTATTGTGCCATAGGAATGAAAGGCCAGTCAAACCTTTGGGAAGGTATGGCAAAGAAAGCAAAGCATTGCAGGCAACACCCGCTGCCTACTCTGACACTAGGCATCATTTAGCCCTACTTAGCAACCTGGACAATTTACAGATCTCCCTCCTTCACTGATACATGTTACGTTCTAAATCCCTTCAATAGTCTTTGTACTGATATGTTGAAGACTTTACTTACATAAGAGGATTTGAAATATAAAATAAAACTAAATATTATGCTCTCAAATATTAAATCATCTTAAACTAACACTGAAGGTCCTGATAATTTTGTCCTGACCTATATTTTTAAATACATCATGCACTGCTTTTGGATTTTTTCTCATAGTCCACATTTACTTATTCTCCTTTTAAGGAGAGATTTAAGTTTTCTTGGTCATTGGACTCATTGGTCATCTCTTTATGTTTTATGTAACTGATCCTTTTTCTTCATACTTGTAATGGTAAAGTACCATGATCATTCTATTATCTCTCTGATGATCATATCACTTTAATGTGCTTTGATTTTGGGGTTTCAGTATGCCTTCTAGTTAATTTTTACCCATGTAAAATGAGAGATGACGTTTTACCCTGAACACAGATATAACTGTCAGTTATGAGAAACAGTATAGTGGTTAAATGTTTGGATTCTAGAATGAAGTTTCCAAGGTTTAAAACTCAGAACCACCATTTATTATCTATGTGATCTCAGGCAATTTATTTTCACCAGTTCCTGGATAGTTGGACTCTCTAGATTTTTTCCTAACATGAAAAAAAATCTGTTTTGAACATTTGCATAGTAGTTGGTTTCCATTTATCTTCATTATATATTTATAGAATTTCTGGGTCATATAAAGGAGTATGTTTGAGGTATTTTTTTCTTTTTTTAAATTAAGTTAACATTATATAAGTTTCAGGTGTGCAGCATCATAAGTCGATATACACTTCAGCATGCTCACCACCAAAAGTCTAGTTTCTGCTGTCACTATCTACCTGACTCCCTTTACCCATTTCGCACTCCCACTGCTCCCCTTCCCCTCTAAGCGCCAGTCTGTTGTCTGTGTCTATTAGTTTATTTCTTGTTTTATAGTCCACATAGGAGTAAAATCATGTTTTTTGTTCTTTTCTTTTTTTAATTATAGTTTATTGATTATACTGTTACAGTTGTTGCAATATTTCCCCCTTTACCCCTGTCCACCCAACTCCCCCTGCTCTCTCAGGCAATACCCCCACTATTGTTCATGTCTGTGGTTTATTTCACTTAGCATAATATCTTCAAGGTCCATCTATGTTGTCATAAATGGCAATATTTAATCCTTTTTAATTATTTATTTTTGTTTCTAAATTTTAAAAAAATTCTTCTATTTTTATTGATTATGCTATTACAGTTTGACTTTGAAGAGACCGTCAAATTGTTTTCAAACGTGGTTGTACCCATTTTACATTCTCAGTATCAAGGTAGAAAGGTTCCCATTTCTCTATATTACTGCCAAGAGTTGGTATTGTCAATCTTTTTTTATTGTAGCTATTTTAACAGGTTTGCAGTGATATATAATTGTGGTGTTAATTTACATTTCCTGCATAACTAATTATAGGCATCTTTTTTATGTATAGAGTAATTTGTATATCTTTAGTGATATGAAATGCCTCTTCAAATAATTTGCCCATTTTTACTTGTTTTTTTCTTATTCAGCTATAAGAATTCTTTACATATAACTTTCTCTGTTATATCAGGGCTTGGCAATTTTTTTCTTAAACGGTCACAGAGTAAATATTTTCAGTTTTGTTGGCCATGTGGTTCCCATTGCAGCAACTCAACTCTGTCACTGTAGCACAAAAGCGGTCATTGACACAAGGACATGACTGTGTTCTAATAAAACTTTATATAACCAGAGACATTGAAATAAAGAACAAACAGAGTAACCAGAGAAGGGGGGTAGGGAATAACAGGGGGAAAGTAGGGAAGGATAATCAAGGAACATGTATAAAGGACTCAGAGACAAAGCTAAAGAGGGGTAGGATCAAGGGTGGGAGGTAGGGGGAAAATGGACAAAACTGTAGTTGAAAAACAATAAAAAAAGAATACAGACAGAAAAATAATCCATCCATGGGTTGAACATTACTGACTTCCAAGTTACATAATTTTCAAATTCATTCTCCCAGTCTCTGACTTATTTTTCCATTTTCTTAATAGTATTTTTTGAAGTAAAAAAGTTTTTAATCTAGATGAAATCCACTTTCTCACTTTTTTCTTCTATGTATCACGCTTTTGGTGTCATATCTGAGAAATCTCTGTCTAACCATTTAAAAACTTTATTTTTAATTTTTAATTAAAGTTGATGTTCAATATTATTTTATATTAGTTTTAGGTACCTAGCATAGTGGTTAGACAATCATATATGTTACAAAGAGGTCTCCTCAATATTTCAAACCTTTATTTGGCACCATATGTAGTTATCACAATATTATTGACTATATTCTCTATCCTGTACTTTATATCCCCTGACTGTTTTGTAACTACCAATTTTTACTTTTTAATCTCTTCACCTTTTTCACCCAGTCACCCAACCTCTGCCCCTTTGACAACCATCAGTCAGTTCTCTGTATCTATGTGTCTGTCTATTTTGTTTATTTTTCTATACATTCCATATGTAGGTAAAATAAATGGTATTTGTCTTTCTCTGGCTGATTTATTTCACTATGCATAGTACCTTCTAGGTCCATCCATGCTGTTGCAAATGGTAAAATTTCATTCTTTTTTATGGCCGAGTGATAGTCCACTGTATATATGTACCACCTCTTCATTTTTCACTAATCTATTGATGGGCACTTGGGATACTTCCATATTTTGGCTATTGTAAATAATGCTGCAATGAACATAAGGATGCAATATTTTTTCAAATCAACATTTTGAGTTTCTTCAATTACATACCCAGAAGTGGGATTGCTGGGTCATCAAGCACTTTCATTTTAAATTTTTGGAGGACCCTCCATACTGTTTTCCACAGCGGCTGCACCAGTCTGCATCTGCCCTAACAGTGCACTAGGGTTCCTTTTTCTCCACATTCTCACCAATATTAGTTGTTTGTTGATTTATTAATGCAAGCCTTTCTGACCAGTGTAAAGTGTTTAATCACTTCTGTTCAACTCTTGTAGTACTGTGCTACTAGAGATGAATTCTCTCAGATTTTATTTCTGTCACTGTCTTTATGTTATCTTTATTTTTGAAGAATATTTTCACAGGATTTTCAAGCTTTTGTAGGCAGAATAGTGCCCTCTCCCAAAGACATGCATAACCTAATCCTTGAAATTTGTGAATATGTTACCTTACATAGCCAAAGAGTCTTAAAAGTTGTGATTTAGTTAAGGGTTTTTACTGGAAGACTATTCTGGATCATCTGGTTAGGCCAAATGTAATAATAAAATACTGTATAAGAGGGATGTCAGAGTTAGAGAGATATTGGCTTTGAAAATAAAGAAGAGGACCATGAGACAAGGCATGCAGGAAGCTTCTAGAAGCTGGAAAAAACGTGGGAAGAAACACTCTTCGAGAACATCCAAAAGCAGTACAGTCCAGGTGACACCTTGATCTTCATCCACTAAAACCCATTTTAGGCTTTTGACTTCGAGAACTGTAAGATAAATTTATGTTGTTTGAAGTAAATGAATTTGGGAAAATTTGTGAAACAGTTACAGGAAATTAAGGTTCAGGTTGTTTTCTGTTTTTTTTCTTTTTTCATAATGAAGGTACTATCCCATGTTCTCTATGATCAATGAAAAGAAATCAGAAACAATTTTCAATCATTGTTCTCCTCTATGTGTGGTGTCCTTTCTTTTTTCTCTAGCTGCTTACGATTTTTCCTTTGTCTTTATCTTATAGTAGTTTGATTATGATTTTCTTAATAAAGCATTGTTTACATTTATGCTTCCAGGACTTTGCTCAGCTTTTTGAATTTTTGAGTGAATTTTTTTTCAATAAATTAGGGAATATTTTCAGCCATCATTTTTAATACATTTATTTACCATTTTCTTTCTATTCCTCCTTGTATGGTAGGCCATGTAATATTGTCCCATAGATTACTGAGGCTCCATTCATTCATCCCTCAGTGCTTTATTTGGAATAATTTTTTGACCTGTCTTTAAATTCTAAGGTCCTTTATTCTTTTCTGCCAAATCTACTATTAATTACATCTAATGAACTTTTGATTTCAGATTTTATATTTTTCAGTTCTCAGATTTCCACTTGTTTTTCTTTGAAGACTCCATATGATTTCGGAATTCATCATCCTATTCTTTATAATCACATTCTCTTATACAGCATCAGGATTTTCTATAACTATTTTTATGTCATTCTCCATATATTTCAACATCTGGGTCACCTTCATATCTGATTTTATTGTTTAGTGTGTCTTGTTTTGCAGGCCACGTTTTCCTGCTTCTTTGCATGTCCAGATATTTTGCTTGTTTACTGAGATTGCAGAATATTTGTTTTATTGACACTTGGATTATTTTATTTTCCTGTAAAGAATATTGAATTTTATCATAGTAGGCAGTACAGTTACTGGCAGATCATGTTTACATTGTGAAGACTTAATTTTAGGCTTTTTAGAACAGGTCTAATTTAGTTTGGCTCTTATCCATTTGGCATAGTACATAGTCCTGGGAATATGGCACTTTGCTCCAAAATGTAACCCTTCTAAGTTTCTAATGGAAAACCTCACGTGGTTAACAAACTCCTCTAATTTTGTAAGACTTGAACTTATAACTGTTTCTACAACAATTAGAAAATGAAAAATATCTTTTAAGTTCTTTATAGCTTTCTGGAAGTTGCTTTTCTACAGATGGCTGAGAGTCTCACCCTGTGCATACATAGCACAGGCAGAGTATAAAAGGAAAATTTGTACATAAAACTTGGATCTCTTCCATTTCTTGGTTCCTCCATTCTGGGATTATCCCCCTCAATTTTCAAATGCTCTGGAAGCTTTCATTAGTAACACTGTTGTACTCTGCTGGACTTATACCCTCCGTTTTCATTGCAAACTAAGAATTACACTCATGGAAGAAAGCCAGTTGGAAGTATATTTCACCTAGGAAATAATAAAGACTAGAACAGAGATTAACAGAATAGAAAAACACTGTGGAATGAAAAAATAAAAAGATTTTTCATTAAAAAGATCAACAAAATCAACAAAACCTTAATTAGATTGACTATAGAAAAACAAAAATGTCTCAAATTAATAAAATCATGTATGGTAGGTATTGGAAATATCAGGGGGAATACTTTGTAAAGTATGTGGTTGTCTCACAACTGTGCTATACACCTAAAACTAATACAAAATGTTATTGACCAAAAACTGTAATTGAAAAATAAAATTAAAAAATAAAAATGAATGAATGTGGGAGCATTACTACTAAACTGAATGAAATAAAAAAAGGGAAATGAAAAAATTCCTAGGAACACATAGACTCCTAAATCTAATCCAAGAAGAAAGAAAAATCTGAATAGACCTAAAAGAGTAAAAACTTCATATGAGAAATAAAAATATCACAAGAAAACATCCAGGAGCAGATAGCAGCACTGGTGAATTCCAAGAAACAGTCAAAGAAGAATAACAATTCTTTAGATCTAATGTTCAGCATAGTGACTATAGTTAATACTGTATCATATACTTGAAATTTGTTAAGAGGATAGATTTTAAGAGTTCTCCCCACAAAAAGATAAGAATATGAGATGATGGAAGTGTTAATTACCATTAGCTTGATTGTGGTAATCATTTCACAATGTATATATATACAAAATAGTAAATTGAATATTTTAAATATATACAATTTTTATTTGTTAATTATATGCCCACAAAGCTGGGGGGAGAGGATCCAACATTGTGGAGGAGTGAGAGAAAGTTACACTAACATCCTCCCAGGACCAATCAGGAATTACCACTACATTGTGGAGAAATCATCTGGAAGAAACAACTGAATAATGGGAGATTAGGAAGTGTGGTGAATAGGCGAGAGGGCTGGTTGGGCACGCACAGGTGGCAGGGGAGGTGCTGGAGGGATATTTAAGCAGCCATTTGGATCCTCCTGAGAAGTGTGGGGTCTAAACACTAGCTGGATCGTCAGCCTAGAGCACCAGAGCCCAAAAAGTACACAGATAACATCCAGCTGCAGGAAGCAGTAGGGGTTTCTGTCTGCCAGAGATGGATGGCTGGAGATGCAAAGAACCGTTTAAAGGGCCAACACATATATTTTCATTTGTAGCCACTTACCCTGGGCTCCATAAAATGAGGGGAGGGCAGAACAGACTAGAGACGCATGGAGAGAGGCTGGGGACAGAGGCTTTGGGGAGAGAACTGAGAGAGTAGCCAGTGGGATCCTGGTGCTGAGTCATCCCCCATACTGCAGGAGCCATACTGCTGAGGCAGACCACTCCCTTCCAAGTGGCATCAGCCTGAGAGGAAACAATATCCCAAGCACAGGGGGGACTCTGCCCCACCTTGTGGTGCTTACACCTGACTGCTGAGTGCAGAGTGACTACATTAAAACAACCAAAGGACTCAGCCAAAAACAGTAGGTCCTTGGTATTCTTGATCAGGTGTCTAAGGCCAGACGTGGATCCAGAAAGAAAAAACAGTTGTAAATACTAGATGCTACCTAGACGAAATCCACTATGGTCTTCTCCATGATTTGCAATATTTTCCTTACTGCATAGCTTTTTAACATTGATTTCTTGTCCTTAAAATTTCTGCATATTAAGTCACTAGACTTTATGTTATACTTTATTTCATTTCACATATTTTACTCCTCCTTTCTACCCCATTTTACTTTCTTCTTTTCTCTTATTATTTTGACTTTAAATTTTGTTTTCTCTCTTGCTACAAGTTGTTTCCAATCTCCATTCTCACAATTTCTCCCCTGTCTGGCCTCTCTAAACCAATTTTTTTGTCAATGGTCATCTCACATACTTTTCCCCACTGTTAAAACACCCACATCTCTCACCACCTTTAGCGATATTTGCTCATTGGCTGTGGATAGGGTAGTTGTTGTTGAATTTTCTTAATTTTTATCTCTAGATATTCACTATTTTTGTATTTCAAATCTCAAAATTTTACCCTTCCCCCTCTTACTTTTTTTAATCTCAAATTTTAATTTTTCTCTGTCTTAGCCTGTTTTTTCTCTTTCATACTGCCTGTTTTCATTTTCATTTTAATTTTCGTTTAGTCTCAAATTATAATATTTCCCTGTTGTAACCTGGTTTTGGTTCTTCACTCTTGGTATTCCCTTTCCCCCTATCACCTCAAAATCACTTCTTTTTCTTCTAGACCTCTCTTAAAGTTTTCTTACTTTCTTTTTTCCCTCTTATTCCCATCCCACCTATATTAATTTTAGCTCATTTGTTGCTGATAGTGCTGTGGTGGATCTTTTTCTCCAATTTGGTACCTATTTTTAAAATATTTCTTTATTTTTTTCTCTTTTTCTTTTTCTCTCACACTTTATTTTATTTTTTTAATGTCTGTTTAAATCTAATACTATACACTTCCCTTCTCATACTCCATTCCACCTTTTTCATTACCCTTTTTATTTATGATGTAAATTTTACTTCCTCTCTTCATATTGTTCTGATTCCCTACTCTTATTACTGCTCCTCCCTCCACCCTCTCAAAATCATTTTTCTTTCAGTAGACCATCTCATATTCACTCTCCTTTCTTAAACTCTTTACACCTGTATTAATACTGGTCCATTTGCTGTTGAGAGTGGGATTGCAGGTAGGATATATTTTTGTGGGTATGGGTTTGTTTCCTGGGCTTTGTGGTCTTTTTCTGAAGCACCTGCACAACAGCATACAAGATGTGGTCAGCAGAGTGACCATCAGTCAACCAGCTGGAGGGAAGGATGCACCAAAGAATGACCTAACAACAATGAAAACCCAATTATATATACAGAGCCAACATAATCAGCATAAAGGACTACCCAAGTCTCGCAGATCTCTAACCATAGAAGTTCACACCACAAATTTAGGGAGTCAAAGCAGATCAATTTAAGAAGCAGAAGCAAACAAGAAGAGTCTCCCCTAAAATGAGGAGGCAAAGAAACAACTCCCAACTGAAAGGAAAGAACGAATCCCTAGAAAGAGACTTAAATGAAATAGAGGCAAGTAGATTATCAGATATCAAATTCAAAACAATGTTTGTAAGGAAGCTCATTGAGCTCAGTGAGAATCACCATAAACTATAGGGAAGCTACAAGGAACTTGCTATGAGCTCATCAACATGAAAAAGACACAGAAAGTATCAATAAAATCAGGAGGAAATGAAGACTAAAATTTCTGAACTGAAGAACACAGTAGAAGGAATCAACAGGGTAGATGAAGGAGAGGATTGTATCAGCAAAGTAGAGGACAAGATAGAAAAATTCCCAAAAAGACCATGAAAAGGAAAAAAATAACTTCAAAAAGATGAAGAGGGATTAAGGAAACTGCAGGACAACATGAAATGTACTAATATCCATATAATAGGGATAACAGAAGGAGAAGAGGAAGAGCAAGGGAATAGAAAGCCTGTTTGAAAAAACTAATGACAGAAAACTTCCCTAATTTGATGAGAGAAAAGGTCACACAAGTCCAGGAAGCACAGAGGGTCCCAATCAAGAGGAACCCAAAGAGGCCCACTCCACGACTCATCGTAATTACAATGACAAAATTCAAAGAAAAAGAGAGAAACTTAAAGGCATCAAGGGAGAAAAAGGAAGTGACATACCGGGGAGTGCTGATAAGGCTAGCAGCTGCTTTCACCACAGAAACACTACAAGCCAGAAGGGGATGGTAAGAAGTATTCCAAGGAATGAGAAGCAAAGGCCTGCAACCAAGACTACCCAGCAAGGCTCTCAGTTAAAATGAAAGGCGAAATAAGGAGTTTCCCAGGCGAAAGAAGGTTAAAAGAATATACCTCCACCAAATCATCATTGCAAGACATGCTAAAGGGACTGCTTTAAGAAGATGAAGAAAAAGAATGAGAGAAAGAGGACAACAGGCACAAAGGGGAAAAATGGCAATGAATAAACACCTATGAATAATAACCTTAAATGTAAATGGATTAAATTCTCCAATCAAAAGATATAGGGTAGCTCAATGGATAAGAAAACATGACCTGCACATATGGTGCTTCAAGAGACCCACCTCAGAACAAAAAGACCTAAACAGAATGAAAGTGAAGGGTTGGGGAAAAAATATTCCAAGAAAATGGACAAGAAAAAGAATCCAGAGTAACAATTCTTATATTAGACAAAATAGACTTCAAAACAAAGGCCATAAAAAGAGATACAGAAGGACACTCCATGATACACAAGGAAAGAATCCATCAAGAACACATAAACATTATAAATATATATGACTCAAACTGTAGCACCCAAATATATAATGGAAATCTTAGAGGGTTTCAAGAAAGATATAGAGGGCAACACACTTATAGTAGGGGAGTTTAATGCCCCAATGTAAACAATGCATAGATCTTCCAAACAAAATATCAACAAGGATATAGTGACACTGAACAACACACTAGATAAGAATGACCTAACTTATATACAGAGCCTTACATCCCAAAGAAGCAAAATACACATTCTTTTCAAAAGCACATGGAATATTTTCAAAGATAGACCTCATGATAGGACACAAAACAAGCCTCAACAAATTCAAAAAATTCAAATCATATCAAGCATTTTCTCAGACCACAAAGGCTTGAAACTAGAAACCAACCTCAAGGAAAAAGCTCAAAAACATTCAAATCCATGAAGATTGAATAACAGGCTATTAAAAAATGAATGAGATAATAATGAGATCAAGGAAGAAATAAAAAAGTTACTCGAAACAAATGAAAATGAAAACACAACAGCCCCAAACCTAGGGGACCCAGCAAAGGCGGTGCTGAGAGGGAAGCTCATAGCAATACAAGCCTACCTAAAAAAGAGAAACCTTTCAAATAAATAACCTAACCCTACATTTACAAGAACTGGAGAAACAACAACCGACAAAGCCCACAGCAATTAGAAGAAAGAAATAATGAAGATCAGAGCATAATTAAATGACATAGAGACTAAAAGAACAATTCAAAGGATCAATAAATCCAGGAGCTGTTTCTTTGAAAAGATAAACAAAATTGAGTAGACTTTAACCAGAATCATCAAGGGAGAGAAGGCCCAAATAAATAAAATCAGAAATGAAAGAGGGGAGATTACAACTGGTACCACAGAAATACGAAGGATGGTAAGAAATTACTAAGAATAACTATATGCCAAGAAATTTGAAAACCTGGGTGAAATGGATGCATTTCTAGAAACATATAACTTTCAAAACTGAACCAAGAAGAAGCAGAAAGTCCGAACAGACCGATAACTACTGGTGAAATTGAAGCAGCAATCAAAAATCTCTCAGTACACAAAAGTCCTGGACTGGACAGTTTCATAGGAAAATTTTATAAAACATTTAAGGAAGAGTTAAATCTTGTCTTTCTGAAACTATTCCAAAAAATGCAAGAAAAGGGAAGACTCCCAAACTCTTTTTATGAGACCAACATCATCTCAATCCCAAAACCAGATAAAGACACAACAAAGAAAGAAAACTACAGACCAGTATCACTGATGAACATAGACACTAAAATCCTCAACAAAATATTGTCAAATGACATCCAGCAATGCATTAAAAAGGTCATCCACCATGATCAGGTGGGATTCATCCCAGGGATGCGAGGATGGTACAGTATTCACAAATCAATAAACGTAACACATCACATGAACAAAAGGAAAGACAAAAATCACATGGTCATACCAAGAGATGCAAAAATCATTTGATAAGGTACAGCACACATTTATGATAAAAACACTCAGCAAACTGGGAGTAGAGGGAACAGACCTCAACATAATAAAGGTCATATATGAGAAACATACACCCAACATTATACTGAACAGGCAAAAACTGAAAGTCTTCCAACTAAGATCGGGAACATGACAAGAATGTCCACTTTCACCACTTCTATTCAACATAGTAATCAAAGTTCTAGCCACAGCACTCAGACAAAAAAAAAAAGAAATAAAAGGCATCCAAATATGAAAGGAGGAATTAAAACTGTCATTGTTTGCATATGACATGAAAGTGTACATAGAAGATCCTATAGACTCTACCAAAAAACTAGTCAACTTAATAAGTAAATTTGGTAAATCAGTGGGATATAAAGTCAGTATTCAGAAATGGAAGGCATTTTTGTGTGCCAACAACAAAATATCAGAAATAGAAATTAGGTGAAAACTCCCATTTCCTATAGCAACAAGAATAATAAAGTTCCTAGGAACAAACTTAACCAAGGAGGTAAAAGACCTATACTCAGAAAACTACACAACACTGAAGAAAGAAATTAAGGAAGACACAAATAAATGGAAGCATATACCAAGCTCATGGACTAGAAAAATTAACATCCTCAAAAATTCCATACTACCCAAAGCAATTTACAGATTCAATGCAATCCCTGTTGAAATATCAATGACATATTTCATAGATATAGAACAAACATTTCAAAAATTTATATGGAAGCATAGAAGACCCATAATAGCCTTAGCAATTTTGAGAAATAAGAACCAAGTTGGAAGGATTACAGTACCTAATATTAAATGATATTACAAGGCCCCTGTAATCAAAACAGTCTTTTACTGGCATAAGCACAGACACAGATCAATGGAACAGAATAGAGAGCCCAGAAATAAACCCATGACTCTATGGTTAATTAATTGTTCCACCAAGTGGGCAGGAGCATAACATGGAGTAAAAATAGCCTCTTCAACAAATGATATTAGGAAATCAGGACAGCTACATGCAAAAAAAAAAAAAATGAAATTCTACCACCAACTGACATCACACACAAAAATAAACTCAAGATGGATGAAAGACTTAAATATAAGACATGACACCATAAAAGTCCTAGAGGACAAAATAGGCGGGGAAATCTCAGCTATTCCACACAGAAATATTCTTCCAATATGTCCCCTAGAGCAAGGGATATAAAGGATAGAATAAACAAATGGGACTTCATCAAATTCAAATCTTCTGCATGGCTAAAGGAAACATCAACAAAATGGAAAGCGAACCAAACATATAGGAAAACATATTTGCCAATGATTCTTGGAAAAGAGTTTAATCTCCAAAATAATAAAGAGCTCACACAATTCCACACCAGGAACACAAACAATCCAATTAAAAAAGGGGCAAAGGACCTGAACAGACACTTCTCCAAGGAGGACCTACCAAGGGCACATAGACATATGAAAAAATGCTCTGCATCACTGGCAGTCAGAGAGATGCCAATTAAAACCACAATGAGATACCACTTCATACCGATCAGACTGACCATCATAAACAAATCAACAAACAAGTGCTGATGAGGATGTGGAGAAAAGGGAACCCTAGTGTAGTGTTGGTGGGAATGCAGACTGGTGCAGCCACTGTGGAAAACAGTAAGGAATTTCCTCAGAAAACTAAAGACAAAACTGCCTTTTGATCCAGTGATTCTGCTGTTGAGATTATATCCTAAGAGTCCTGAATCACCAATTCAAAAGAGTTTATGCATCCCAATATTCATAGCAGTGTTTATTACAAGAGCCAAGTGTTGCAAACAGCCTGAGTGCCCATCAGTAAATGAGTAAATCAAAAAACTGTGGTGTATTTACACAATGGGATAGTATGCAGCAGACAGAAAGAAGGAATTCCTGCTCTTCATGAGAGCATGGATGGAACTGGAGAGTATTATGCTAAGTGAAATAAGCCAGGTGGTGAAGGACAAATACTATATGATCTCACCTGTAAATGGACCCTAATCAACAAAACAAACAAGTGAGCAACATAGAACCAGATACATGGAAATAAAGAAGAAACTTAGAGTGACCAGAGGGTAGAGGGGAGGTGTATAATGAGGGAAAGAAAGGGAAGGGTCAAGTCAAGGAATATGTATAAAGGACCCGTGGACAAAGAAACGGAAGGGGAAGATTGAATGTGGGAGATGGGGATGGATAGGGCAGGGGAGAGTGGTTGGGAGGAAAATGGGGACAATTGTAATTGAACAGCAATAAGAAAAGAATTATGTGAGAGTATAAGAACATGAAATAAAAGAAAATATTCTACAAATTCAAAAAGAAAAGCTGGGAGGAGGTGTACCAACAGGTCTCAAACTCTTAAAAAATTAAAGGAGGAGAAAAAAATGTTACAACAACCGGTGAGGCCAACATTGCTGTGATTACAAAGTCAGTCATAGTTATCATAAGAATAGAAAAGCATGGAATATATCCTTTATGTATTTAGATGCAATAATCCTAAACACAATACTACCAAACTGGTTTTATCAGTATACTCAAGATTATACAAGATGACCAGCTGGAATATTTTGCCATGAATGAAAGAGTGGTTAAATATATAAAAATCAATCAATGCAGCCCTAGTTGGTGTGGCTCAGTGGATTGAGTGCCGGTCTGTGAACCAAAGGTTTGCCCATGCGATTTCCAGTCAGGCACATGCCTGGGTTGTGGACCAGGTCCCTAGTGGGGAGCTCGTGAGAGGCAACCACACATTGACTTTTCTCTCCTTCACTTTCTCCCTCCCCTACCCTCTCTGAAAAGAAATAAATAAAATCTTTTTTAAAATCGGTCTTTATAATACATCATATTGGAATGAAGGAAAAAATCACCTTGATTCAAAAAAAGGATTTAACAAAATTCAACACCCTTTCATGATAAAGATACTCAACAAACTAGGAACAGAAATAAACCGCCTCAACATAATAGAGGTATTCTATGAAAAGCCCACATCTGACATCATTGTTAAATACTGAAAGCTCCCCCACAAGGTCAGGAACAAGACGAAGATGCTTACTTTCACTGTTTCTATTCAACATTGCACTAGAAGTTTTAGATAGAAGGATTAGGCAAGAAAAAGAAATAAAAGATCCAAAATAGAGAGGAAGAAGTAATACTATATTTGCAGATGACATGGTCTTTTGTATAGAAAAACCTAATGCATTCACAAAAATCTATTAGAACTAATAGATGAATTCAGCAAAATTCCAGGACACAATACAAACAATCAAGAATTACTTGTGTTCTGGACACAAGCAGTAATAGACAACCGGAAAAGGATATTAACAAAACAATACCATATATAATGCAATCCACAAGATTAAAATGCCTAAAATTAAATTCAACCAAGAAAATAAAATACATGTACACTTAAATTCATAAAATATTGCTAGCAAAATTAAAGATCCAAATAAATGAGAAGATATTCCACATTCATGGGTTGGAAAATGAAATGTTGTTATGATTGTGATACTTCTCAAAGATACCTATAGATTCAATGTAAAGCATATGAAATACTAATGGTCTTTTTATAGAAATAGACAAGATGATACTAAAATCCATGTGGAATTACAAGGGAACCCAAAAAGTTAAATTAACATTTAAAATGAACAAGATTGGAGAATTCACAATTTTTAATTAAAATGGATATGCTACACAGCACAGGAAATATAGTCAATAATATTGTAATAACTATGTATGGTGTCAGATGTCTGCATGACTTATCAGTGGATCACTTGATAAGTTATTATATATAAATATCTAACTGCTATGCTGGACACCTGAAACTAATATGATATTGAATGTCAACTATAATTGAAAACAATGAAAATATACAGCACGAGTACAGTAGTTAAATTGGTGTGGTACTGTTATAAGTCCTACAGACCAATGGTATAGAATTTGAGAATACAAAAACAAATTCATACATCAATAGGCATTGATTTTTGATAAAAGTATCAAGATCATTCAATGGAGAAAGAATAGTCCCTTCAACAAATAGTGCTAAAATAACTAGATAGCCACATTCAAATGATTTTTAAACTCCACCTCACACATTACACAAAAACTAAATCAACATGAACCAAATCCCTAAATTAAAAAATTAACACTGAAAAATTATTGCAAGAAAATATAAGGATAAATTATTTTGACCTTTGATTTGACAATGGCTTCTCAGACATGATACTCAAACCACAACACAGAGTTCCAGCCAAGATGGAGGCAGAGGAAGAAACACTTCATTCCCTCACACAACCAAAAAAAGGATAACAACCAATTTAAAAACAAAAAACAAGCAGAACTGCCAGAAAATCAAACTGCATGGAAGTCCAACAACCAAGGAGGTAAAGAAACATTCATTAAAACTGGTAGGAGGGGTGGAGAGGGCAGCCAGGGAAGAGAGGACATGGGGCAAGGTGGTGGACCACATGGGTGAGGTGAGGGCTGGTCACATGTTTGCACGCAGATAAGCCTAGAAGAACGACCAGGTGGCAAGACATACCTTGAAACCTAGGGTTTCAGCTCAGGAAACTAAACACTCAAAACCTCTGGCTGTAAAAATCTGTGGGCATTGTGTCAGCAGAATAAACTCCCAGTCTCATAGGAGAGTCCATGGGAGTGACCCACAGGGTTTTAGAATGTACACAAACCCACCCACCCAGTAATTAGCACCTGAAACATCACAATCCATTTGTGGGAAGTGAGGGAAGTGACAAAAAGTGGGGCGAGAGCCAACCAAGTGGCATCGTTCCCTCTTTCACTCCTCCCCCACAGACAGTGCCACAACTCAGCGAACAGAATTGCCCTGCCCTGACCAATACTTAAGGTACCACCTCTTACAATGTAACAGGTGCACCAAGACAAAGAAATATGGCCCAAATGAAAGAATAGATAAAGACTCCAGAGAGAGCTAAGTGATGAGGAGATAACCATCCTATCAGATGCAGAGTTCAAAACATTGGTAATCAAGATGTTCACAGAATTGATTGAATTTGGTCACAAAATGATGGACGAAATGAAGGCTATACAAATGAAATAAAGGAAAATATACAGGGAACCAACAGTGAAAGGAAGGAAACCGGGACTCAAATCAATGATTTGGAGCAGAAGGAAGAAATAAACATTCAACTGGAACAGAATGAAGAAACAAGAATTCATAAAAATGAGGAGAGGCTGAGGAACCTCGGGGACAATATGCAATGTTCCAACATCCGAATCATAGGGGTGCCAGAAGGAGAAGAGGAAGAGCAAGAAATTGAAAACTTATTTGCAAAAATAATGAAGGAAAACTTTCCCTCTCTGGCAAAGGAAATAGACTTCCAGGAAGCCCAGGAAGCTCAGAGAGGGTCCCAAAGAAGCTTGAACAACTTGGACCAAAGAAGAAACAGACCAAGGTACATCATAATTAAGCTACCCAAAATTAAAGATAAGGAGAGGATCTTAAAAGCAGCAAGAGAAAAGGAGACAGTTTTCTACAAAGGAGTTCCCATAAGAC
>PVJD01017433.1:0-17561 GCA_004026545.1 Mormoops blainvillei | reverse complement strand
ATCACACCGCCAGGTCCCCAAGGGCAGGGAGGTGTGGCCGCTCCCCTTCTGGAGGCCAGAGGCGTCCTAGCACAGGGGAGGTGTTGAATGTCATTGTGGCAGGACGGTTAGGGGGGTCCCCAGTGCAAAGAGACAGCCCCCATTCCCTCAACGTTGAGGCCTCTCCCTCAGCAGACCGAGGACAGCTGCAGTATTTTTCCACCTAATGCTGGAGAGCCACCAAAGTGGGCCTCGTTCTTTCTGCTCTCCGCACAGCGGCCAGAGGGATCTGCACAAATCTGAGTCCAATCCTGTCCCTGCTCTACTCCAAATCCCTCCATGGCTACAAGGGTGCTCAGAGGAAACGCAACATCCTCACCATGGCCCCCTGGGCCCTGCGCGTCCCCTAGAGCACTGCCTCTGACCGAAACTCCCCCCCTCCCCCCACCCCCCTCTAGCTCATCCTCCTCCTCTACTTCAGGCACAGTCCTGCCTCAGGGCCTTTGCACCAGCCGTTCCCTCTGCCAAGAATGCCCTCTTTCAAATTTATGCAGGCCCAGTTCACCCACTAAATTTGATTCTTTGCTCCAACCACAAGGGACTCTGACCAGCCTATGTAAGAGCGTCATCTTTCACCCCGCTCCCCGCTTTATTTCCCTCCGACACCCACTGCCACCTGTCTGAACACCTGAATATTGTAAATTTATGTGTGTATCGGTCCATCTCCTCCCAAGAATGTGAACATGGCGGGGAGGGGGGACTTCAGTTTGCTGCTGTAGTGACATTACCTGGAACAGTGTCTGGCACGCAATCGTGCTCAGTAAACGTTAGTTCCTTCGTTCATTCATTCATTCAATTCAATGGGCAAACAGCCCCTGAGGGCTCCAGTGGGCCAGGTCCTGCAGTGGGTAGAACTGGGGACCCTGGGAAGGATCAGCCCAGGGCCCACGCTCCAGGGGCTGCGGGAGGTGTCACAAATGGAATGGGTCACAGTTTGGAGTGGGATGTGCCCTAATGGAGTTGCTGGGGGGCACTGTGACAGCCCAGCACCCCTCTCCCCATTCTCTCTCTCAAAAACACTCCTCAGGCTTCAGGGGAGCTGGGGCCCTAGGCAGGTGGCAGCCCGGCCTGTGCCCCAGGGAGCTCCCAGTCAGATAGACTGCAAGGCCCAGTCCCCAATGCAAACAGGCAGGACAGGGCCGCACCCTCAGGCTGCACCCAGCCTCAAGCTCTCTTATCTGCACAGAATTTGCCCTTCCTGGCCCTCCTCAGAGCCTGTCCTTCATCTCCCTCTAGATCTTTCTCGATGAACTCCACTGTGATCCTCAGGTCCCCCAGCAGGATGCCCTGCCTCCTCCCTCCTCACCTGCTCATTCCTGAGCAATGCCCCGTCCCTAGTCCCTTCTTTCCCCTCATTCCTGCCTGAGACCCTCAGGACAAACACTCTGCCCACCTTCCCAAAGTCAGATCCTAGGCCTTAGCTCAGAGTCTTGACTGGGCCCCAGGACCTTTGCACTTGCTGTCCCTCTGCATTCATAGTTCCTCTCCGCCTCCCCAGGCCTGGCTAACTCCAACGCACTGTCTGAGCATTGCAAATGGACAGGCCCCATTCTCTCAACGTCGAGGTCCTCTCCCTCTCCGGACCCAGGTCAGCTACAGTATTTTTCCACTTAAAAAATTAAGATCTGCCCTGGTTGGTTTGGCTCAGTGGATTGGGCTCCAGCCTGTGAACCAAAGGGTCGCTGGTTCGATTCCTAGTCAGGGCACATGCCTGGGTTGCAAGCTGGGTCCCCAGTAGGGGGCACGGGAGATGTTTCTCTCCTTCTCTGTCTCCTTCCCTTCCCCTCCCTTAAAAGCAAATAAATAATATCTTTTTAAAAAATTAAGATCTAATTCACATACCATAAAGCTCGCCATTTTTAAAGCGAACGGCTCAGTGGTCTTTACTATAACCGCAATGCTGGGAACCCATCGCCACCAACTAATTCCAAAACATTTTCTGTTTTAATTCCAAAACATTTTTACCACCCTGAAAAGAAACGCTGGCCCTAACTAGTGTGGTTCAGTTGGCTGGGTGTCATCCCGCAAAGCAAAAGGTTGTGGGTTTGATTCCAGTCAGGGCACGTGCCTGGGTTGCGGTTCCAGCCCCGCTCACGGCGTGCACAGAGGTCAATGTTTCTTTCTCACATCGATGTTTCTCTCCCTCTTTCTCCCTCCCTTCCCTCCACTCTTAAAAAATAAAATAAAAATAAAAATAAAAATAAAAATAAACCCTGTACTCATTAGCAGTCACTCCACATTCCACCGTCCCTTAGCCCCCGGCAACCACTAATCTGCTTTCCGTCTCCATGGATTTGCCTGTTCTGGACATTTCAAATCAATGAAATCACACATTTTTGTGAGCACGGCTTTCTTTTGCTTCAAATGATGTTTCCAAGGTTCAGCCACGTTGTAGCGTCTATCTGTACTGCATTCTTTTTAGTGGCTAAATAATATTCCATAGCACGGGTGGGCCGCATTTGCTTATCCACTCCATCAAAGGGTATTTGGGTAGTTTGTTTCCACTTTTGGGTTATTATGAGTAACACTGCCGTGAACATCTGTATACAACTTTTTGTGTGTGTGTGTGTGTGTTTGTGTGTGTCAAGCACAGCCGTACTTTCTATGCAGTGCCTGTCTCCTTCGCGAGGGGACCAACAAGTCTGTCCTATTCACCACTGTATGCCCAGTACCCGTGATAAGGCTTGAAACATGCCCTTCACTCGCCACACACGTGATGACGAAAGGAAGGCCAAGAGGAAGCCCCGACTCTCCAGCCCCTACTCTTGGGCAAAATTACCTCCACTGCCCCCAAGCTGGAGCCTCCCCTCTGGGGTCCTACAGGGGCACTGGCCCGATTTCTCTTTCCTTCTCCCCTTCCAACATCCAATCCCCCTGCGAATCCTTCAGAGCTGATCCCAAATCCAGCCCCTTCTCCCCATTCCATCCTCACCCCCATCGAGCCAACACCATCTCGCACCTGGACGCGTGCAAATAGCCCCCTAACTCTCTCCTGCTCCCGCGCACACCTCCAGCCCGTGCTCTTCACAGCAGCCAGAGGAATTATTTTAAAACATCAACTGGCTCATGTCCCTCCCCTGTCCAAAACCTACCCGCCGCTTTCATTTCACTCAAGAGAAAGGCCAAAGTGTTCACAGTGACTCACAAAGCCCTACACGATGCCTGTCCCCTCTCTGCTGTCAGCTCCCATCCTCTCTTCCTCCCTCCCTCGGCCCCAGTCACACAGGCCGCCTCACTCTTATGTGAACACACACCAAGCACGCGCAACCACAGGACCTTTGAATGCACCGTTCCCTCGCGGGGACCCCTCTTTCCTCCAAAATCCACAGGGCTCACTCCCTCACTTCCATGAAGTCTCCACTCAAATACCACCTCTTCAGTGAGGCCTTCCCTGGGCACCTTCCTGGTCCTTCCCCGCTTCCTTATTTTTCTTCTCAGCATAGTGTGACACTGTATCATTTATTGCGGGTTCTCTGTGTTTATTTTCTATCTCCCTCGTGCCAGGGTGCTTCCGAGGTCAGGAGTTTCTGCTCACCCGCTGCAGCCCCAGTCCCTGGGAACAGCGTCTGGCACACTAGCGATCAAAACGTACCTGTCAGATGAATGAATGAAACTTTAAAGGCAAGATGCTGTTATGCGTGGGGTTTGCAGACAAGAAAACTGAGCCTCAGGGAGGGTAAGTGCCTTGCCAAGGGTCACGTGGCTCACGGGCATCAGAGGCAACGCACACCTGCCTCTAACAGCTGGCCCCCCACCTGGCTCGCAACCTCTCTCCCATAGCGCCACCCCTTTTCATAACAATCACAACATCTCTCCTCCACCTGATACCCAGGAGTTTCCAGCCCTCCTTGTCACAAGAACCTAATACATACTGGGTCCCTACTAAGTTCCAAAACAATCGCTGGTGCCACGAAATAGCAGCCAAGATCTGTCTAGTACCTGGAATGTGGGAAGGTCCCCATTCACATGCATTATCACCACAGCCTCAGCAGGAAGGTGAGATCAGCAGTCCCTCTGGACGGATGAGGAAGCCTGAAGTCCCTCATTCAAGGTCACACGGCCAGGGAGTGACAGCACGGAAACCCAGGTCTGGCTGGCCCCAAAGCCCACGCGGACACAGCCTCTGAAGCTCCTGACAGCTCCGAACACGAACACCCGCTTTGAGGAGTTGGGAGCTGACTTGGCACCGGGCCTCTCATCATCATGACAATTCCTTCCTGCTGGTGATCACTGTCCCCATATTGATGTGGTCGGGCTCCCGATTCAGAACTGTCCTGCTGCTCCCGGAACCCTGACCCCTCTCCAAAACCAGGCCTTTCCCACCGCCCCCAACCCCCGTTTTTCAGATCTCTTCCCCACAAATTCCTAAGCCCCCGGGGGACCCTTCTTTGAGCTCTGGGATCTCCCCTTTCTGGAACATCCCCTAACCCCCCACTTTATACTGTCTTTTCCTTTCCAGGCCCCAGCTCCCTGTCTCGGGTTCTCCCAAAACTCTCTACCTGCAGTGTCTCTCCTGTGCACCCCTTGAGTCTCTCCTTTCCCCTCAGTAACCCCTCTAGCCTCTTCTCCACAGCCCTCCATCTCTCCTAAGCAATCCTCCATCCTGGAGCCCCTCTACCCCTCACCAGGGTCCCGTTACAGTCCTCCACCTTCCCATCTCTCCTCCCCAAACCCCTGGGACTCTCTATCACTCCCCGGCCCTCTCTATGCACTAGCCAAGAGCCTGAGGGACCTCTGCGTCCGGTCCCTCTACGACACCCCCTCACCGAGACCCTCACGCACGGCCCCGTTAGGCTTCCTATGTTTCACGTCCTCCCAGTCCTCTCTGGCCTCCTCCCACTCTATCGCTCCATGGGGCACCCCCCCCCAACACACACACCCAATGCACCTCCTTTTCTGTCTACATCAAGGATTCTTCTAACACGACCCCCAAGCCTATCATTCCCAGGGACGCCTCTATGCCCCCATCCTCAGAACCTAACTAACCTCCTCGCCTTTAAGACCCTTGCGGACGCCTCTAGCCACTCCGTGTCGACATCTCAAGAGGCACTCTAGGACACCCTAAGCCCCTTCATTCCCCCCACTTTAAAGTTCCCCCCAGACCCTCTCTATCCCTTCCTTCAACGGACCGCAATGGCTTTCTATCCCCCAGGCCCCTCTGAAACCCCCCAAGCCCTCAATTCCGCGCTCCCCCCGCCAGTGTTCCCAGCCGTGCTCTCACAGTTCCGGATGTCGGAGATGAACACTGCAAGCCCCCGCATCCCATCGCCCTTGGACACGGCCGGCATGATGGCGGTGGTGTCGGCTCCAGGCCTGGCCGGGCAGGGCACAGCGCAGCGGGGGCTGGCAGGCGGGGACAGGGAGGAAAAGGACCCCAGGCAACGCCAAGGAGCGGAGCCGGCCGCGGGGGGAGGGCGGGCTGGCGGGCGGGCGGGCTGGAAGGCCGCAGGACCGCCTCCGGCTCCTCCCCTCTCCGCTACCGCCTGAGCTGTCAGCGGCCATTGGCCCAGGTTACTGCCGCTCAGACTCGGGCTCTCCCTCGCTCCCTGTCTCATTGGCCGCAGGACAAAGGCACGCCGCTACGATTGGCCCTGCGTCCTACTATTTCCGTTTGGGAGGGGGCGTTGCTCAAGAGACGGGCGGAGTTCGATTACGTACGGTTGTACTGGCCCTCCGCGCGGCCGGGTCCTATACTGATTGGTTCCGGGCGCTATCTTGCAAAGGAGGGGTTGACGTGAAGGCGGGGGAGCGGACTCCAGGAGGCGGGACTTGCGTTGCCTGGAGCCAATGGGCGGGGAAAACGCCCCCGCAGTCGTCGTGGACTAGCCGGGCGGCCCTACTCCCGCCCCAGATTGGGCGGTTGTGTGGGCGAGGGCGATGAAAGCTGGGGAAGGGAGGGTGTCACTCAACTAGGCTGGGATAGGTGGAGCGTCTCCTGCAATTCCCTGCTGCAGAGAAGGATGTGGGAGGGGCAAGAAAGCGTGAGATGTTTACTGCGCAGGCGTCTTTCCTTTCCCCGCTCTTCCAACTCTCCTGCACCCCCGACTCTGACCGAGAATCCCAGGGCAGAGGAAACATTAATTCTTATCTGATCCCATTAAGCAGAGGTTAAAACTGAGGTAGAGAGGTTGAATGACTTGCCCACGTTCACACAGCTAGGAAGTGTCAGCTGTATTTAAACTATATTTTGGCTTTTAACCACTTATCAATATACAATGCCTTTTAAAATTTATTTGCAACCCTAACGCCATTATACAGATATCAAGTCAAAATTGTGACTCTCTCCTCCACCAGACTTGGAGCTCCTCGGCAAGAATGGGACCTGGTATTGAAGACTGCTGGTTAAAAGGAAGAAACAGGTGGATCTGTTGTGTTTGACCCAACCACCACCCTTCAGCGCCCCAGAGACCCGCTTTGGTTGACTGGCTTTTGGGAAGGCAAAGCATCCGGAGCTGTACCGCCCCCGGCCATTGAGAAATTTGGGGCAAAGGGTACTGGAAGAGTCCATTTCTGTCACTGAAGGAGCTAAACCCCGCCCACCACCCTTTTCTAATCTCTGAAGCTCGGTATTCTTGGAATGAGCCTTGAGGGAGTATTCTGGCTCCTGGGAACGTCCATTCTAGGTCCTGGGGGAATGGAAGTGAGGGTGAGAAGAGCCCACCTTCCAGGGTCAATGGATCCGTCCATTTGGGTTTTCAGGAAGGGACTTGGGAAAGTCCATTCTGGATTCTAGGAGGATGGACATCGCTCAGCTATCTCAGTAACTGAGAGAGTCCATTCCTCATAAAGGCTGGCGGGGGTGCTGTCTGCCCCTAAAGAACGTGGAACAGCACCATTCAAATCGACAAAAATTATTAGGACCAGGTGTTGGAAAGAGTCCTTTTTATGGAAGATACAGTAAGCATCTCAAGGACTTGGAGGAGTCCATTCGTGACATGGGAGAAAGAACTTTCTCCCTGAGGATAACACCATTAAAAAAACTGTATATATTAGTAGGGGGGTTTGAACTAGTCCGCTTTTCGAGGGATGTGAAGAGAGACACGCAAAGTCCCAAGAACAAGAAAGGGGTATCCTTCTACGCAGAGGAGGAAAGCCATCCTCCTCCCCGCCTCGGCTCTCTGAGGCCGCTCACCAAGCTTGTGCACCCCTTTGCCCACTGGGCACCTGGGACCAGATAGGGTTAACTCTGGGTTTTTGGTGCGGGTAGGTAGGGGAAACTGGTCCCTTCCCAACCCCCTCCTGGGCCCATAAATTAGCCAAAACTTTATTTTCAAGACTAGGCCTAAGGCAAAGGAATTCTGAAACCTGGGACTGTTTGAACCTGTGTGGGGGCGGATGTGGCAGCCCCTACAGGAGTAGGGAAACTGTAGCCCTGTTGAATCCGAGCAGCTCTTACCAATAGAAATACTGTGGAAACCACAAACATAATTTTCGATTTACTCCAGCAACATTAAAAAAAAAAAAGCAAAAAGAGCCCCATGCTGGTGTGGCTCAGTGGGTTGAGTGCTGGCCTGCGGACCAAAGGGTCACTGGTTTGATTCCTGGTCAGGGCCCGTGCCTGGGTTTTGGGCCAGGTCACCAGTTGCGGGGGTGCAAGAGGCAACCAATCAATGTATTTCTCACACTGATGTTTCTCTCCCTCTCTTTCTCCCTCCCACCCCCTCTCTCTGAAAGAAAATAAAATCTTAAAAAAAAAAAAAGAGTCAAGCATGAATGTGGGGGTCTGGGTGACCCCATGGTTACTCTCAGGGAAGAGGGAAGTCGGATCCCTCCCAAGAACTGGTAGGCCCACCCAGTTGTAAATTCTGGATTAGAATGAACGAGCTAGAACTAGAATCTGGACTAGAACTAGAATCTAGAGAAGAGCTCACTGAGACCTCCTGGGGGTACCTGCTGAGCAAGCACTTTACCCTCCCCCCACAATGAGGCCCAGTGGTTGGGTCCTTTATGAGGCAGGCTGTGGACACAGGAGCCTGAGGGTCAGTGGTCAGAATAGGTGGAGAGCCCCTGGGAGCAGGGCCCCCACACACCATGGCCAGCGTGGTGGTGAAGACAATCTGGCAGTCCAAAGAGATCCATGAGGCTGGGGACCCCCCTGCAGGGGTCGAGAGCCGCTCCCAGATGGTCCCCGAGGCTCCTGGGGGGGTGACCAGCCCAGCCAAGGGAATCGCAAAGAAAAAGAAGGCCGTGTCATTCCTCGGGTGAGTTTGCCACACCCTGTCAGGGATGGTCCTAGCGCCCAGTACTGCCTCCAACACAGTACAAGTGCCACCGTTGGGTACTGCAGGAAGGGGAGGGGGAAAAGAGGAGAGGCAAGCAAGAGGAGGTGGCAAAGGAGAAATAGTGAGAGCGAGGGTAGGAGGTAGAGAGGACAAGGGGAGTGGGGACCCAGGGCGGGAGATAAAAGTCAGTGGAGCAGGAAAAAGTCACGGGGCGGGGAGGAGAAGCAGCCCTGGTGAGGTAGCTCAATTGGTTAGAGCATCGTCCCGATAGGCCAAGGTTTTGGGTTCGATCCCGTCAGGGCACAGACAAGAATCAACCAGTGAATGCATGAATAAGTGGAACGAGAAACTGATGGTTCTCTCTGTCTCCTGTCTCTCTCAAGTAAGTTAATAAGTTTTTAAAATACAAGAAAGTAAGCAGAGTTGGCCATGAGGCTAGAGTCCGAGAGTAGGGGATGCGGAGACAGGATGCAGGAGGGGCCACACCCCAAGGAGCCTTCATCGGGAAGCTCCTGACTGTCTCTCCTCCCCAGGGTGGAGCCTCGGATGTCCCATGAACCAATGCACTGGTGTCTGAACCTCAAACGGTCCTCGGCCTGCACCAATGTGTCCCTGCTCAACCTGGCCACCATGGAGCCCACCGACTCCTCCACGACAGACTCCATCACAGACGACAGTGGCTTGCTGGCACTGCCCATGTCCCCCGTCTCCCCCACCCCACCCTGGGCTCCGGAGGACCCAGATATCACGGAAATACTGGTGAGGGGCCCCCAGCTGGGGGGACACAGTCTTCGCCCTGGTGGTAGGCAAATACCGGGGCCGGAGGGCTGTCTTCTTGGTTCTGGTTGCTCTTCAAAGCAGGGAGGAACTGTCCGCTCCTCCCCTAACAACCAGCGACGTACCTGTTCCATCGTTGGCGAATGATGCGGCTGCCTGGGAGTTGGTCTTTAGTTCATCCAGTCACTTCCTCGTGCCCTGGGTAAGGCCGGGGTCACAGACAGGAAAAGCTCCCAGTCCGATGGGAGGGACCGACACAGATGCGGATGATCCACGCTGTAGTGGAGGTAGTGCTGGGGAACCCCGGAAATGGGATCCTCAAACCAGGCTGTGGGTATCAGGGAAAGCTTCCCGGAGGAGACAGTGTTAGAATTGGGCTTTGACAGGTGAGTAGGAGTTCTCCGAGGGGCTCACCTAAGAAGCTAGGGCAAAACTGGGAGGTGAGCAAGATCTATGAGAATTTCGAGAACTTCCTGCTGGAGCACAGAGTACTACAGCTTGGTCCTTTTAACTCTCCCTCCAACTCCCACCTTCCCGCCGGGCTTCCCCCGGGCCAGGCCCTGAACTGGGCTTGATGTAAACCTGAAGAATCACACTAACAATTAACCGTGCTCATAATAATGCTAATAGGATTCACTAGCACCTTCTGAGCTCTTTCCGTGTTCCAGGAGCCTCAGTTTCCTCTTCTGCAAAATGGAGAGGCATGTGTTTGTTCTTACGACAATGCTCTCTCTTTTAAATGCTGCGTTTCCTCATTCGATTCTTCTTTCCTCACTATTTACTCGTTTATTTATTTATTTATTTTTAGAGGGAGGGAAGGGCGGGGCGGGGAGAAACATCGATCGGTTGCCTTTTGTACATGCCCTGACTGGGGATCTGGCCCACCTCCCAGGCACATGGCTTGATCAGGAATCAAACCGGCGACCTTTCGCTTTGTGGGACGACGCCCAACCCACTGAAGCCACACCAGTCGGGGTACAACAAATATTTCTTAAATGCCCACAGTGTGCCAGGCACTGGTCTAGGAGCAGAAATATAGCATTATCCGAGACAAGAGTTCTGGATATAACTGTACCCACGTCATGTGGTTGTCATGCCAACGAAGGGCAGTTCATTCATGTGAAATGTGTAGCACGGTTGCCAGCAGAAACCACAGAATAACAGTTGGCTGTTATTGTTATTAATATCTACCCCCATTTCACAGATGATCGTAGATAGGCCCCCAAAGGTCAAAGAGCACGTCCAAGGTTACGCAGCTTGTCAGTGGAGGGGCTGGGCTCAGCTGTCAGGAGCAGCGGGTGGGGCACCCCACACTGATGAGGACAGTGAGGTCACTGTGACAGCCCTGGAAAGGGAAGCCTTGGGCCAGCCGGCCATGGTCAAGGAAGGTTTTCCAGAAAAGGCAAAACACAAGCTGCATCTTAGAGAGATGGAAAAGGTGTCCCCCCCCACAAGGCAGAAACAGAGAAGGGGTTCCAGCTAGCAAAGGGACAAGGGTTCGAAAGAGCCCGGGAAACGGGGGTAACTGTAGCTCGGTCCCAGCAGCTGGAGTGTGGAGTGTGGAGTGTGGAGAGAGATGAGGCTGGGGAGGGGCAGGACACAGGCCACACAGGATGAGAAATGAGGGTGTTCTCCTGAGGGCAATGGGGAGCCATTGAGGGTTCATGGGCAGGGGAGAGAGAGGAGCAACTTAGGGTATCGGCTTCACTCCCATTTACTGAGCACCTAGTATGTGCCAGGCACTGTGCCGCATCCCTACAGTGGGGCTTTCATTTTCCTCCCTTGGAAGTCCTGTAAGGGAAGTGGGGTCATTACCCGATTTAAGAAGAAAACAAGAATAACAAACAAGTCTAGCGAGGTGCAGTGACCTCTGCAAGTTCAAGTTCAGACAGCTCGTAAGAAACCAAATCAGGACTACAAACCTAGGGGGACTGACGCTAAAGCAAAAGTCCTTTCTTTCTCTAGAAGACTCCACTGGGGCTGGCTGGGAGACCTTTGGAGGGCCAAGACTGGAGACAGGGAGGCCAGGGAGGAGGCGGGCGAGGGGCCAGGGGAGGAGGACCAGAGGGAGGGAAGGGAAGAGGGCTGGCCAAGTCCGTTGGGAGGGGTGGCCGCGGAGACATCCTCTCTCCCAGGCAGAACACTTTCCTCCCTCCCTCTCTGTCTCTGCGCCTGGCTCAGGCAGCGCGTGCTGAGGTTTGCCTCCCACCAGAGCTATTTCTGAGTCACGTTCCCCAGCGGACCGTGACGCTTCAGAAAGAGCCCTGGGCAGCTGGGCTGAAGGCCTGACGCAGCTGCAGGCTCGCTGCGGGGCTGCAGGGGAGCGTCAGCCTCTTTCTTACGAGGCTTCGGGTTCCCTCTCTGTGAAATGGAAGAAGCAATGAGAGCTGAGACCTCGGGGTGCCTGCAGGAGTAGTGAGGAGGCGTGGACAGGAAGAACACCTAGTGGCATTCAGTATCTGAGTTACATCAGGAGAGAAGGCTGGAGATGGGCAGGGAGTAGGGGGCAGAAACCCGGGGAAGGGCACGGAGATCCAGAGAGGGTGGGACAAAGACCCAGGGAGGGGGAATAGAGGTTCAGAAAGGAAAGGGGCCGACACCAGAGGGAGTGGTGGGACAGACAACTAGAGAGAGAGGTTAGAGAAACGGGGGCATGGAGATGGTTGCTGAGTGACAAGTTCAGGTTGGACAGAGACAGTGGGAGGACGGTGAAGCAGACAGCTTTGGCTTCTGTCTTAAACTATGACATCTTTTCTTTTTTTTTTAATTGATTTGAGAGAGAGAAAGGAAAGGAGAGAGAGAGACACTGATTCGTTGTTCCACTTATCTATGCATTCATTGGCTGATGCTTGTATGCATCAATCCCTGACTGGGGATTGAACCTACAACCTTGGCATACTGGGATGACATTCTAACCAAATGAGCTACCCAGCCAGCACCAAGCTATGGTATCTTTATGAGGCCAAAGAATGCAACTGAAAAGATGGTATAGCTGCCCTGGCTGCTGTGGTTCAGTGAATTGAATGCTGGCCTGGGAACCAAAAGGTCACTGGTTCGATTCTCAGTCAGGGCACAAGTCTGGGCTGCAGGCCAGGTCCCCCACTGGGGGCGTGTGAGAGGCAGCCAACTGATGTTTCTCTCATGTAGATGTTTCTCTTCCTTTCTCTCTCTCTCTGAAAGTAAATAATTAACATCTTTAAAAAAAAAAAAAGGTGGTGTTGCTTTTTGGGAAGGTCCATGAATCAAGGCAAAGATGGACCAGCCGTTTGACCCCTGCTTGGGGATTGCCCTGCTCTGTGCAGTCTTCTCTGAGGCTGCTAAGTGGTTTTGGTTCCAAGTCCCTTCCTGATAGATCTCATCCTGTTGTCCTTATTTTTAAGGACGCTGATAGTAATCACTACGCTTGGCTTACTGATCATATCTGTTGATGTCTCCTCACTGCCCATCTGATCCATCTGATCATTCCCATTTTATAAGAAAGGAAACTGAGGCAGACCGGAGGTATGGACTTGGACAGTTAAGTGGGTAGCCGAGGATGGCTTCATCCCCAGGTCTCTGGCTACCCCTGCTATGCCATTCACTTCTCAGCCAAGGATGACAGGCTCTGCCCTCACCATGGCCCTCATCTGCACCCAGTGAAGCTAAAACTGACCTCCAGGGACCCTTTTTCAAAGAAATATTGACCCAAGGGCCTTTCTGGGACAGCCCGTGTTCCTCCCAATGGGAGCCCTATGACGGTGGCTAGTAGTCCCATCTCCATTTTACCGGCAGGGAAACAGACACAGAGAGATGAAGTCCCCTCACTGAGTCCCACAGCTAGTCAGTGGGAGAACCGAGTCTCCCAGGACAGCTGCCTGTGGGAAACCCAAGACCTTCGGGGTCTTCAGTTTTAAAAGATCACTTTGTGTATTAGTTAGCGGTCGCTGCAAAACAAATTATCCCAAAACTTAGAACAACGAATCTGTAGTAGCTTAGTTGGCTGGTTCTGGCTTAGGGTCTCTCATGACGTTGCAGTCAAGATTTCAGCAGACACCCTGGCTGGTGTGGCTCAGTGGACTGAGTGCTGCCCTGTGAACCAAAAGGCTGCCGGTTCAGTTCCCAGTCAGGGCACACGCCTGGGTTGCAGGCCGGGTCCCCAGTTAGGGATGCGTGAGAGGCAACTTACCAATGTATCTTCCTGCACATCGATGTTTCTCTCCCTCTCTTTCTCCCTCCCTTCCTCTCTCTCTAAAAATAAATTTTAAAAATTTTTTAAAAGTTTTCTGCAGGACGTGTAGTCATCTGAGGGCTTGACCGGGGCTAGAGGCCTTGCCTCCAGGATGGTTCACTCACATGGCTCTTGGTTCATGGCCTCAGCTCCTCACCACATGGGCCTCTCCGTAAGCGGGTGCTTCAGATATGGCAGCTATCATTCCCCAGAGTAAGAGCGCGCGAGCCGGGGGCCACTATTCCTTTTCGGACCTAAGTCACATACCATCTATCTGCCTTATTCTGTTTACTGTGTATGAGCCACTAAGTCCAGCCCATACTCAAGTGAGGGGAATAAGGTTCACACTTTAAAGGAGCATCAAAGCAGGTACGGACGTATTTTAAATCACCAGGGTTTTGGGTTTTTTTTTGTAGATGTCCTTCATCAGGATGAGGAAGTTCCATTCTGTTTCTAGTTTGAGTGTTTTTATCATGAATGCTGGGCTTTGTCACATGTTTTTCCTCAATTGACGTGATCATGTGTGTTCTTTTACCTTCATCCTACCAATGTTATATATTGCATTGATTAATTTCTCTATGTGAAATCAACCTTGCATTCCTGGGATAAACCCTACTTGAGCATGGCGTGTAATCCTTTCACATACTGCTGGGACTGATTTGTTAGGATTTTACTGAAGATTTTGTGACTGTCTGTAGAAGGGATATTGGTCTATAGTTTTATTGTCTTATGATGTCTTTGGTATGGGTATCAGGGTAGTAGTAGCCACATAGAAGCAATTAGGAACTGTACCTTCCTCTTCTTCCTTCCTTCCTTCCTATCTTGAAATTTGAGATGGATTGGTAGCAATTCTTTGTTAATGGTTGGTATAATTTATCAATGAAACCATCTGGTACTGGGCTTTCCTTTGTTGGAAGAGTGACTATTAACTCAATCTCTTTGCTTCTTATGGATCTATTCAGATGTCCTAGTTCCTCTTGAGTCAGTTTCAGCTGTTAGCATTTTCCTAGGAATTCTCCCATTTCATCTAGGTTATCAAATTTAATGGCATGCAGTTGCCCATAGTATTCCCTTATATTCCTTTTCCTTTCCTTAAATTGGTAGTAATGCCCCCTTTCCTTCCTAATTTTAATAATTTGTGTCTCCTCTTTTTCACAAACAACATAACTAAAGATTTGTCAATTACGTTGCTCTTTTTAAAAAACCAACTTCTCATTTTGTGGATTTTACTACTGTTTTTCTATTCCCCATTTCATTTTTCACTGTTCTAATCTTTACTACTTCCTTCTGCTAGCTCTGGGTTTAGTATTCTCGCCTTTTTCTAGTTTCTTAAATTGTAAGTTTGGGTTATTTATCTTGAGTTCTTTCCTTTTTGATGTAGGTATTTAGCGCTCTAAATTTCCTTCAAAGTATTGCTGTCCCCAATCTTCTAAGTTTTGGTTTATTGTGTTTTCCTTCTATTGCGCCCAAAGGATTTTATAATTTTTCTTGTGATTTCTTCTTCTTCCCATTGGTTGTTTATGTGCGTATTACTAAATGCCCATACATTTTGTGACTTTCCCTAATTTCTTTTTACTATCGACTTCTAGATTCATTCTACTGAGATCACTGAGGTCAAAAAACATAGTTTGTATGATCTCAACCCTTTTAAATTTTGGAGGACCTTTCGTGCATACTTGAGAAGAATGTGTATTCTGCCATTGTTATGTGGAGTGTTCTACAGATGTCTGCTAGGGCTGGCCAATTTATAGTGTTGTTCAAACTTTCTATCTCCTTGCAGATCTTCTGTCTAGTTGTTGTAGCAGTCATTAAAACTGATGTACTGAAGTCAACAATTAGTGTTGAATTGTCCGTTTCTCCCTTCAATTTTGTCACCTTTGGCTCCTGTGTTTTGAAGTCCTGTTAGGTACATACATATTTATAATTGTTATAGCCTCTCAAGGACTTGACTCTTATAGTTTTTGCCAGTTTTTTTCATTGATTTTATGGAGGAGTGCAACTTTGGAGGTTCTGACTCCATCATTTTGCTGTCACCTTAATGCAATATTTCTTATCACACACGTTCTCCACAGAAATCATGCAACAAATGTGATGTTGTCCTGATCTTACAATGTTGGAAACTTGTTGTTTTCTCTTTTCTCTTTGTGTATCAGTTCAGCAATTGTGAAAGAAACCAAAATTACCTGTTTCAGCAGGATAGTTTATTTCTCACATAAAAGTCTCAACAAGTAGCCCTGACTGATGTGGCTCAGTTGGTCGAGCATCATTCCGTAAAGCAAAAGGTCATCAGGTTCGATTCCCAGTCAGGGCACATGCCTGGATTGCGGGTTTGGTCCCCAGTTGGGGTGCGTACAAGAGGCAACCGACTGATGTTTCTCACCCTCTCTTTCTCCCTCCCTTCCCTTCTCTCTAACAATAAATAAATAAATAAAATCTTTTTTTTTTTTTTAAAGCCTCAACAAGCATAGCAGGCCTGCCCTTCAAATACAGCCGGTTACAGGCTCCTGTGTTCTGGCGACACAGCTATTAAGTCTCAGGTTTGACTGCTATAACAAAAAGACACTAAATAGCATAGCTTCAGCGAGATGGCAAATATTATCTCTTCTGTGTAAGTCTTCATAGGTGGATGGAATTAAGGATGGTGGTCCCACAGTGTTGGGTTTCAGGCTTCTTCTATCCGGTTCTGCCTTCCGTCGCATGGTCCAAGATGGCTGCTCTGGTTTACCCATCAACTTTGCATTCCCACCAGTATGAAGAAAGAGACGGGGCTGTCCTCTCTCTTTCTCCTATTAAAGTCATGTCTCAGAAATTGTCTGCATCTATGCCACTCACCTCACTGGCCAGAACTTGGTCATGTGACCACAACTGGCTGCAAGGGAACCTGGGAAATGTAGTCTTTGGCTGGGAAATTGTGTGCTAGGCTAACTCTTACGTAAATGTGGAAGAGCTGAGAGTAGAACCTGTTGCATGCATCCCTTCGGGGTCAGTTTGACAGGAATCACAGAGCATTTTATTGTGATAAAAGGCAGCAGTGATTAGAGGCCTTGGGGATGTCCCTTTTCCTCCCAGGTAGACAACATATGAGGTGGCCTTGTCTGATTTTAAACCCAGAGCTTAGGCTACGGCACATGCTATGAACCTGGGAGTACAAGGAACATCCTCTCCCTTAGCCTCGTTTGCCTCACTTCCAGAATGGGCCAAATAACCTTAAGAGGTGTGGTTATGAGGAAAAAAAGAGAAAAGGTGTGTAAACTCTTGGTCTGGTGCATAGTACTTGTGTCTAGAAAGTGGGTCATCCTTAGAATTCTCCAGCGACTGGAGGGAAAGTCAGAGCACGTTTTAACAATTTTTCTTATGTATGTCTGTGGGCCCCAAAGGCTTTTTAAAAAAGATTTTATTTATTTATTCTCATAGAGAGGGGGAGCGAGGGAAAAGAGAGGGAGAGAAATATCAATATGTGAGAGAAACATTAATTGGTTGCCTCTCGCACATGCCCAGACCAGGGACACAACCTTGACATGTGTCCTGACGGGGAATCGAACCTGCAACCTTTCGTTTTTCAGGATGACACCCAACCGAGCCACACCGGTCAGGGAGACCCCAAAGACCTTTATCTCAGTGTTTGGTTGAGACCATCTTCCTTCCTCCATGTGGCTGAGTGCTCCCCATAAACCCCACTCCCTCCTGGTCCTACTTATTTTCCTTCCCATCCACCAAGCAGAAAAGAAGTCCACCCCTGGTTTTCGGAGCATGAACGCCAAGAATCAAAGAGGCGTAGCCCCGGCCCAAAGTCACACAGCCACTCCAGGGCAGAATCAAGGTGTAAACTGAGCATCCTCCCGGCTCTAGCTACACTTTTTCTCGTGGCCAGGGTTTGCTCCCGCACACCCATGACCCGCCTGTCTCCATTCTTCCCCAGAGTGGGGTCAACAGTGGACTGGTTCGTGCCAAAGACTCCATCACCAGTTTAAAGGAAAAGACAACCCGAGTTAATCAGCACGTGCAGACACTGCAGGTGTGAGGACTGCCCTGCCCCCAACACCTTCTCTCCCTCCAGGGCCACACTGCCCTCGTAAGGCCCCTTCCCCAGCTCAATATACCCACAGCCCCTTTGGGGAGGTAGAGGCTCAGAAAGGAAGGCGACCGTCCCAGGGGGTGTCCCCCCTTGCATCCCTGGCTAACCCCGCCTCCCGTTCACACCCCAGAGTGAGTGCTCTGTGCTGAGCGAAAATCTAGAGAGGAGGCGGCAAGAGGCGGAAGAACTGGAAGGGTACTGCACTCAACTCAAGGTGCGTCGCTGGGGGGCGGGAGTGGGG
>PVJD01017432.1:0-17584 GCA_004026545.1 Mormoops blainvillei | reverse complement strand
GGAAGGAAGGAAGGAAGGAAGGAAGGAAGGAAGGAAGGAAGGAAGGAAGGAAGGAAGGAAGAATAAGAAACTAGGCAACAGTTTATACCATACACTGGAAGAAACTCAAGATAGATGAAAGACTTAAAGGTAAGTTATGTTACCATACAAGCCCTAGAAAAAAACACAGGTAGTAAAATTTCAGAGATCCCATGCAACAATATTTTCACTGATATAGTTCCTAGGGAAAAGGAAAAGAAGGAAAAATTAAACAAGTGGGACTACATCAAATTAAAAATCTTCTACATGGCTAAAGAAAACATCAGCAAAATGAAAAGGGAACCAACCATATGGGAAAACATATTGGCTAATGATACCTCAAAAAGGATTTGATCTCCAAAATATATGAAGAACTCATATGATTCAACACCAGAAAGATAAAAATATTTTAAAAGTGGACAAAGGATCTAAACAGACACTGCTGCAAGGGGAAATACAGAGGGCCCAGAGGTATACAAAAGAATGCTCAGCATCATTAGCCATCAGAGGTGCAAATTAAAACCACAATGAGATAGCTTCTCACACCTGGCAGAATGGCCATCATTAACAAATTAATAAACGAGTGCTGTTGAGGATGTGGAGAAAAGGAAACCCTAGTGCACTTTTGGTGGGAATGCAGACTGGTGCAGTCACTCTGAAAAACAGTATGAAATTTCCTCAACAAACTAAAAGTCAAACTGCATTTTGATCCAGTAATCCTACTCCTACTCTTCCAATTCATGAACACAGTATATGCTTCCATTTATTTGTGTCTTCCTTAGTTATTATCCACTAAGGATCCAGAAACACCAAATCAAAAGAACCTATGCACCCCAAAGTTCATAGCAGCATTATCTACAATAGCCAAGTGCTGGAAACAGCCTAAATGCTCATCAGTAAATGAGTGGATCAAAAAACTATGGTATATTTTCACAATGGAATACTAACAGCAGAAGGAAGAAGAAACTTCTGCTCCTCATGACAACATGGTTGGGACTGGGGACTATTATGCTAAGTGAAATAAGACAGGAGGCAAAAGACAAATACTATTTGATCTCACCTATACATGGAACTTAATGAACAAAACAAACAGATGAGCAAAATAGAACAAGAGTCATAGAAACAAGGAACAGACTGACACTGACCAGAAGGGAGTGGGGAGGGGGTTAAGAGTTTAAAGAAGGGGAAGGATCTACTTCAGGAATGTGTAGAAAGTACCCATAGACATGGGCAATCAGGTGGGGATTAACCGTATGAGATTTGGTGTGGTTGGGGCAAGCGAGAGCAAAAGGAGAAAAATTGGGACAGCTATCATAGAACAATGATAAATATAAATGTGTGTGTGTGTGTGTGTGTGTGTGTGTGTGTTTGTGTGTGTAGATTTACTGTAGGATGAATGAGTGATAGGAAGACTGATTAACTGCGATAAATATAAGAACAATTATGTTTGGCAGTTTTTTCCTCTTTTGTAGTTAATACTTTGTAAGCCAGGCAAGCAATCATTAAGGATCATTCTCATGGGCAGGTCCTTGTTCATTCTGGCCTCATTTTTAAAAATTATTGACTGTTCAGAGGAGGCATTCACATTTGCAATTGTATTGAATAAATAAATTAAAGGTAGAAATTTGGGTTGTGATTCATTTATTTTAACATTTTTACTGTTAGGTTAATGGCTAACCAAGATATCATTACCCACATATAGAATATTTAGAGGAAGAAGCCTGTGCCCTTGATAGATTTTTTCTTCTTTAAGAGACACAGAACTAAAATGTTTACTACAAGAATTTAACCACAAGTCCAGACTTTTAAGAAATTCTAATCTTGTTTTCATTTGTTTTTCTTTCCCTGATTCTATTTAACCCAGTCCTTTAGAGACATCATCTCTACTTAAAGTCTTTTGGGCTTTTTTACATTCTTCATGTCCATCTCTTTAGCTTTTAAAGCTCACTACACGAATCCACTTTTTCCTCCAGTGCTCACTCAGTTTGCCTGGCTGGGTCAACTACAATAAGGTTGTGCAGGAATGGAATGGCCCTTCCTTTCCTTATTATATTTTAATTTCTCTTCATCTTTTATTTTTTCCTGTATATCAAGGTATAGTTCAAAAATTATCAAATCCTAACAAAACTTCTAGCTTAAAAAGCACCATATAATCTTACTTCCACTATTACATGTTACCTCTCTCTTTCTATACTACACAACACTGCATGATTGTACCCTAATCTGAAAACTTAATATACTTTTTTTTTTCTGAACAATGCTATTGATTGCTTATATTTACATTACAGCTCAGAAAACATTGTTTTTGAACAGTTTAGATTCTGACCATTGAGTTAAGAAATAAAGGTGATCAAATCACAGCCTCTGAAATGAACTCCCACTTTAGAGTTAGAGACTTGAATTATCATGGACACTTTGTTACAAGCAACCACCCAAAACCTGTTTAGAAATAAACCCACAATATATGTGAAGCTAATTTTTAACAAAGGAGCAATAAACATCCAACAAAGAAAGTAAAACTCCTTCTATAACAGCTTTGGGAAAATTACAAAGCCATATCAAAAAGAAAGAAACTAGAGTATTTGACACCATACACAAAAGTTAACTCAATATGCTTTAAAGGTTTAAATATAAGACCTGAAACAATAAAATATATAGAAGAAAACCTAAGTACTAACCTTGGAATTTGATTGTAGAGTGCCTTTTATGAACTTGACTCAAAAATAAGGGAAGAAGAAGCAAAAATTAATTAGTGGGGCTACATCAATCAATATAACTTCTGCACAGCAAAAACAACCATCTATAAAATAAAATGCAAACAACCAAATGGGAAAAAAAATATTTGAAAACAGTACCTCTGATAATTGGTTAATGTTCAAACTATATAAAGAACCCAGATCAGTAAGATGGCAGAACACTGAATGGAAGTCACACTGACCTCCTCTTAGGACCAGTCAGAAATTACACCTAAGTTGTGGAGAAATCACCCAGAACACACAACTGAACATTAGCAAGAGAGAAAACTTATAACCTTGGACAGACAGAAGAATAAGATTCAGCACAACCTGACTGTAAGGAGTGCAGCAGAGACTGGGGACCACTGGCTGGGCACCCAAAGGCAGCAGCACAAGAGGGATATTTAAGCAGTCAGTTGGGTCCCCCTGAGAAGAGTGAGTTCTAAACCATAAGTGGGGATCCTCAGCATACAGTACCAGAGCCAAAAATTACACAGATATCATCCATCTGTGAAAAGCAGCAGGGTTACTCTCTGCCAGATACAGGTGACTAGATACACAAAGAGCTGTTTAAAGGACCAACACAAAAATTTTCATTTGCAGTCACTTAACCTGAGGTCTGGCAATGGTGGGGGCACAGTCGGCTAGAGATACCTGAGGAGAGACTGGGGATGGAAGCTTTGTGGAGAGAACTGAGAGAGTCACTGTTGGGATCCTGTGCTGAGTCATCCCCCCATTGGCAGCAGTCATTGTGCTCAGGCAGACCACTCCCCTCCTAGGAGCAGTAGCCTGAGAAGAAACAACAGCCCCAGGCCCAGGAGGGATCCTGTCCCACCCTGTGGTGCTTTGACTTTTGAGCACAGAGTGACTAGATTAGCAACTAAAGGATACAGCCACAGATAGATCCCTGGAAGTCTCAAATGGACTGCTAAAATTCAGACGAGGTCAACATCTGATATCACCAGAGGTGGATTCAGAAAGAAAAAACAGTAGTAAATATTAGAAGGAATTTTAACACCCCACTGTCAACAATGGATAGATCTATCAAACAAAATATCAACAAGGATATTGTGGAACTGAATAATACATTAGATCAAAAGGACTTAATTGAATATATATAATTTTATATAAACTTAATTGAATATATATGTATGTGTGTGTATATATATATATATATATATATATATATGCAATTATATATATAATCTCCTTTCACTCCAAAGAAACAAAATACACCTTCTTTCAAATGCACGTAGAACATTTTCAAAGACAGACCACATGATAGGACACAAAATAAGCCTCAACATATATAAGAACATTGAAATCATATCAAGCATTTTCTTGATTTTCTCAAACCCCACCAGGGCTTGAAACTAGAAACTAACCTCAAAGAAAAACTCAAAAACAGTCAAACATATGGTTACTGAATAGGATGCTATTAAACAATGAATGTGTCAATGACAAGATCAAGGAAGAAATCAAAATGATTCTGGAAACAAAAGAAATGAAGAAACAACAGTGCAAAACCTATGGAACACAGCAAAGGCAGTCCTGAGAGGTAAGTTCATAGCAAGACAAGCCTAATTGAAAAAGACAGAAAATTTCAAATAAACAATGTAACCCTACATTTATAAGAACTGGAGAAACAACAACAGACAAAGCACAGAGGGAGCAGATGGAAGGAAATAATCAAGATCAGGACAGAATTGAATGACATAGAGACTAAAAGAAAAATTCAAAGTATCAATAAATCTAAGAGCTGGTTATTTGAAAAGATAAACAAAATCAAAAACTTTTAAGCAAGCTCATCAAGAAAAAAAGGGAGAGGACCCAAATATATCCATTCAGAAATGAAAGAGGAGAAATTACAACTGATATCATAGATATACAAAATATTGTAAAAAATTACTATGAACAGCTATAGACCAAGAAATTTGAAAACCTGGGTGAAATGTACAAATTTGTAGAAAAACATAATCTTCCAAAACTTAATGTGAAAGAAGCATGAAGCCTGAACAGACCAAAAACAGCTCATGAAATTGAAACAGTAATCAAAAACCTCCCTGCACACAGAAGCCCTGGACAAGATGGTTACATAGGAAAATTTTATAGAATATTTAAGGAAGAGCTAACCCCTGCTTTCTCAAACTATTCCAAAAAATTCGAAAGGAAGGGAGACTCCCAAACTCTTTTTATGAGGCCAGCATCATCCTAATCCCAAAACCAGATAGGGACACAACAAAGAAAGATACTACAGGTCAATAACACTGATGAACATAGATGCTAAAATCCTCAACAAAATATTGGCAAACTACATCCAGTAACACATTAAAAAGATCATCAACATGATCAAGTGGGATTCACCAGGGATGCAAGGATGGTACAATATTCCCAAATCAATAAATATAATGCATCACATAAACAAAAGGAAAGGCAAAAATCTATAAGATTATATTGATATGATCTTATAATCATCAATAGATAGCAAAAAAAAAAAGCATTTGATAAGGTACAGCACTCATTTATAATAAAAACACTCAGCAAAGTGGGGCATTCCTCAACATAATAAAGGTCATATATGAAAAACCTACAGCCAACATCATACTCAACTGGTAAAAATTTAAAGCTTCCCCACTAAGATTGGGAACTAGACAAGGATGTCTGCTTTCGCTACCTCTTTCCAACATAGTGTTGGAAGTCCTAGCCATAGTGATCAGACAAAAACAATAAATAAAAGGCATCCAATTGGAAAGGAAGAAGTAAAACTAAAGTGTTTTTTTTTTGTTTTTTTTTTTGCAGATGACATGATAGTGTACATAGAAAATCCTCTAGAGTCCACCAAAAAACTACTTGACATAATAAGTGAATTTGGCAAAACAGTGGGATACAAAATGAATATTCAGAAATCAAAGGCATTTTTGTACATCAACAATGACATATCAGAATCAAAAATAGGAAAAAAAATCCTATACACTATAGCAAAAAGAACAACAACAAAACACTACCCAGGAATAAACTTAACCAAGGAGGTAACAGGTCTATACACAGAAAACTACACAACACTGAAGAAAGAAATTAAGGAATACAACAGTTTTCTGATTTCCAGTCAAGATGGAGGTTGAGGTACATACACTTTGTCTTCTCGCACAACCAAAAGAAAGACAACAAGAAATTTAAAAACAAAAAATAACTAGAAGTGCCATAAAATTGAACTCTATGGAAGTCTGACAACCAAGGAGTTAAAGAAGAAACATTTATTCAGACAGGTAGGAGGGGTGGAAATGGGTATCTAGGAAGGAGAGGACACATGGCAAGGCTGCAGCTGGAAGACTGGGTTGACAAGGCAGAGGCTGGCAGGCTGGGTGATCCCAAATTTGTGTGCAGATAGGCCAGGGAGAACAACCAGGTAGTGAGAGAGAGATCACACAGAGTTCCAGTGCAGGGAAATAAAGCCTCAAAACCTGTTCCAGTAAAAACCAGTGGGGGTTGTGGTGGCAGGAGAAACTCCCAGCCTCACAGGAGAGTTTGTTTTAGAGACCCACAGGGTCTTAGAACATACACAAACCCACCCACCCAAGAATCAGCATCAGAAGGGCCCAATTTGCTTGTGGGTATCTGGGGAAGTGACAGAAAGCAGGGCAAGAGACCACTAAGTGGCATTGTTCCCTCTTGGACCCCTCCCCCACATGCAGCATCACATGGCTATGACATGGGTCACCGCACCCTGGCTAATACCTAAGGTTCCACCCCTCACAACATAATAGGTGAACCAAGGGGAAAAATTATATATATATATATATATATATATATATATATATATATATATATATATATCCCAAACAAAAGAGCAGATCAAAGCTCCCAAAACAGAACAAGTGATGAAGACATAGGAAACCTAACAGATGCAGAATTCAAAGCACTGGTAATCTGGATGCTAACAGAAATGGTTGAGTATGAGAGCAAACTGGAGGAAAAAGTGGAAGCTATGCAAAGTGAAATAAAGCAAAATATACAGGGGACCAACAGTGAAGGAGAGGAAACAGATACTCAAAGCAATGATTGGAGCAGAAAGAAGAAATAAACATTTAACCAGCACAGAATGAAGAAATAAGAATTCAAAAACATAAGGGGAGGCTTAGGAACCTCTGGGACAATTTTAAATGCACCAACATCCAAATCGTAGTGGTGCCAGATAGGGAAGAGGAAGAGCAAGACATTGAAAACTTAGTTGAAAAAGTAATGAAGGAGAACCTCCCTAATCTGGCAAAGGAAACAGACTTCCAGGAAGTCCAGGAAGCTCAGGGAGTCACAAAATAGTTGGATCCAAGAAGCACACACCAAGGCACATCATCATTACATTTCCCAAGATTAAAGATAAGGAGAGAATCTTAAAAGCAGCAAGAGAGAAGGAGACAGTTCCATACAAAGGAGTTCCCATAAGACTATCAGCCGATTTCTCCAAAGAAATCTTACAAGCAAGAAGGGGTTGGAAAGGAGTGTTAAAATTCATGAAAGGCAAGGACCTACATCCAGTAATACTCTATCTGGCAAAACTATCATTTAGAATCGAAGGGTAGTTAAAATGCTTCCCAGATAAAGTAAAGTTAAAGGAGTTCATCATCACCAAGCCCTTATTACATGAAATGTTAAAGGGACTTATCTAAGAAAAAGGAGATGATCAAAAATACGAATGGTAAAATAACAACAAATTCACAACTATCAACAACTGAACCTAAAAAAAATATAAAAACAAAAAACAAACTAAGCAAACATCCAGATCAGAAAGAGAATCACAGAAATGTAGATCACATGGAGGGTTATCAGCAGGTAAGGGGATGGTGGAGAACTGGGGAAAAAGTACAGGGAATAAGAAGCATAAAAGGTAGGCATGAAATAGACAGGGGAATGTTCAGAATATTATAGAAAAGGGAGAATCCAAAGAACATATAGGTACAACCCATGGGCATGAACTAAGGAGGACAATGCTGGTGGGAGGGGCAGTGCAGTGTGTAGGGGAATAAAGGGGAAAAAATGGGGCAACTGTAATCTCATAATCAATAAAATATATTTTAAAAAAGAAATTAAGGAAGACTCAAATAAATGGAAGCATATACCATGTTCATGGATTGGTGGAATTAACATCATCAAAATGCTCATACTACTCAAAGAAATTTATAGATTTGATACAATCCCTATTAAAATACCACTGACATATTTCACAGATATAGAACAAACATTTGAAAAATTTACATGGAACCATAAATGACCTCGAATATCCACAACAACTTTGAGGAAGAAGGATGTGGTAGGAGGGATCACAATACCTGACATCAAACTATATTACAAGGCTACTGTATTCAAAACAGTCTGGTACTGGCATAAGATCAACGGAAAACACACATAGATCAATGGTAAAGAATAGAGAACCCAGTAATAAACCCACATCTCTGTGGTCAATTAATACTTGACAAAGGGTGATGGAGCATAAAATGGAGCAAAAATGGCCTCTTCAACAAATGGTGCCAGGAGATCTGGACAGTTACATGCAAAAAAATATAACTCGACCACCAACTTACACCACACACAAAAAATAAACTCAAGATGCATACAAGACCTAAACATAAGTCGTGACACCATAAAAGTCCTAGAAGAGAATATAGGCAGGACAACCTCAGATATTCCATGTAGTGATATTCTCACTGGTATGTCCCCTAGAGCAAGGCACATAAAGGAAAGAATAAACACATGGGACTTCATCAAATTAAAAAGCCACTGCATGACTGAAGATAACATCAGCAAAAAGAAAAGGAGACCAACCATATGGGAAAATATAATTGCCAATGATACCTCAGACATGGGTTTGATATCCAAAATATATAAAGAACTCACAGTACTCCACTATAGGAACACAGATAAACCCATTAAAAAATGGACAAAGCACCTGAACAGATACTTCTCCAAGGAGGACATACAGAAGGCCTTGAGATATTTGAGAGGATGCTCAGCATCACTAGCCATCAGAAAGATGCAAATTAAAGCCACAATTGGATATCACTTCACAGCAGCTAGAATAGACATCACAAACAAATCAAGAAACAACAAGTGCTGACAAGGATGTGGAGAAAAGGGAACGTAATGTGCTCTTGGTGGGAATGCAGACTGGTGCCGCCACTATGGAAAACAGTATGGAATTTCCTTAAAAAAACTAAAAATTAAGTTGCTTTTGACTCAGCAATTCCACTGCCCCGATTATACCCTAAGAATCCTCAAACACCAAGTCCCAAAACCTATGCACTCCAATGTTCACAGCATCACAATTTACAATAGCCAAGCATTAGAAGCAACCTTAGTGCCAAACAGTAAATGAATGGATTAAAAAACTATGGTACATTTGCACAATGGAATACTATGCAGCAGAAAGAAGGAAAGAGCTACTACCTTTCAAGACAGCATGGATGGAACTGGAGAGCATTATGCCAAGTGAAATAAGCCAGGCTGTTAAAGACAGATACCATATGATTTCACCTATAAGTGGAACCTAATCAATCTTATAAATAAACAAGCAAAATATAACCAGAGAGATGGAAATAAAGACCACACTGGCAGTAATCATGGGGGAGAGGTTATGGGGATAACTGGGGAAAAAAAGGGGATGTGCCATCAAGGAACATGTATAACAGACCCATGGACAAAGCTAAAGGGAGGAAGGACTGAGGGTGGGTGGGGCAGAGGTAAGGGTTTTGGGAAAATTGGGACTTGAACAATAAATAAGAGAAAACAAGAGTTAATAAAGAAAAGAAATAACCCATACAACAGAGCAAGAAAAATCAAACCATCCTATAAAAAATGAGCCCTGGTCAGTGTGGCTAATTGGGTTGAGTGCTGGTCTGAGAACTTAAAGTTCACTGGTTTGATTACCATACAGGGCACATGCCCATGTTGAGGTTCAGATCCCCAGTTGCAGGCCTGTGAGAGGTAACTATTGATGTTTCTTATGCATTGATATTTCTCTCCCTCCCTTCCTCTCTCTCTAAAAGTAAATAAATTAATCTTTTAAAAAAAAGTAAGGAAAGAGCAGAGGACCTAAACAGGCACTTTCCTAAGAAGACATACAAATGGTCAACAGATATATGAAAATATGCTCAACTTTATTAGTATAAAGGAAATATATATCAAAATCACAATGGGATACCACATCACACCTGTTAGAGTGACTATTATTAATAAGGCAAGAAATAACAAATGTTGGAGAGGATGTGGAGAAAAAGGAATCTCTATTCACTGCTGGTGGGAATATAAAGAGGTACCATCAATGTAGAAAACAGTATGGAGGTTTCTCACAAATTTAAAAATAGAGTTACCATATGACCCAGCAATACTGGTTCTAGGTATCTACACCAATTACTTGGAAACAATCATTTATAAAGATATAGGTACCTTTATGTTTACTGATGCATTATTCATGGTGGTCAAGACATGGAAACAACCTGTGGCATGCAGTGCATGAAATTATAAAGATTGGTATTTACTCATATATGTGTGTGTGTATGTGTGTGTGTAATGAAATACTATGCAGCCATAAGAAGGGATGAAATACTGCCATTTGTGACAAAGTGGATGCATTTTGATAGCATGCTAAGTGAAATAAATCAGATGGAAAAGGACAAGAACCATACGATTTCAATCATAGGTGGGATCTAAAAACTGAAACAAGTAAATAAACTAAATAAACAAATAAACTCATAGACACAAACAACAGTATGAAGGTTATCAGAGGGCACTGAGGTTTGAGAGCAGATAAACAGAGTAAAGGAGTTCAAATATAAAATTATAGAGGGAAATTAGAATGAGTGGTGAGCATGCTATGCAATATACAGATGTTGTACTATAGAATTTACCGTTAAACAATATTATGTCATTAACCAATGTCACCCTCATGAATTTAATATAAATAAATGAATAGATAAATACATATATAAAACTGGTTTAGGTGAAAATAAAAATTTAATTGGTCACTTACTTGAAAGTTCCAAGTATCTTCCTAGGACCTATAATGATAAATCCAGTGATTTTTTTAAATAGAAAACTAATGTTAGGGTATTTAAGTATAGTAATGAGTATTGCAGTTAGCTTCCCAGATGATTCTTGTAGAAATCATCCAAACATCGTACAAGCCTTCAGCTAATATGTGGTAATTGTAAACTAGAAAATGATCTCAAAGACTTCTTTCCATTCTTACAGTGATGAGTCTATCTAGGTTGACTAATTTATCATTGTAATTATATTGAACGTGCTTTAAAGTAAGTAATTGTGTCTTTTACCTTTGTATCCTAAATAATTCAGAACATTAAGCACAAAAAAAAGAGTCTAATGTATTTTTGCTATATTGCCTAATGCTGCAATAATTCACTGTTAGGACAATTATGTAAGTACACTAACATTTAGAAATGTTAATAGGGGAAGCACCTGCTACGTGTTTACTAGTGTAGCTAATTTGGGGACTTGGTGGGAGATCACACACTCCTTAAGGAACATTTAGTGGTAACATTCAACATTTTAGCAATAAGTATATTACTATCAAAGATAATATCTGGTCTATAAATGGTTGAAAAACTACTCATTTTAAAAAACTATTTTACAGTTAGTTTTGCAGCTCTTCATATTTAAGTGAATTTACTTCAGTTATATAAATAAAGTTTTGAATAGAATTGTATTCCAAACTGATAACTGAATACAGGCTCAATTAGCACTTAAAATATGTCAGCTTGATGGAACAGACTGACAGCAGTCAGAGGAGAGGAAAGGGGAAGGGAGCTTTATAAAAGAAAGTAAAGGAAATAGACCAAGAACACACATGTATAAGCCATAGACACAGACGACAGTATGGTGATGGCCAGAGGGAAGGGAGGGGGGAAGGCAGGAAAGAGGTGAGCAAAGGTGGGGGGCAATGGGGACATCTGTAATAGTGTAAACAATAAACAGTAAAATAAAAATAGAAATGCATCATTTTGACTCTAGTAGATATTTGCTTTCTTTTTCTTTTCTTCTAGTTTTCCAATATACTTTTTGAGTACTAGGTTGAACACACTGGGTTATGAAAAGGAAGATGGAGACTTGGGAATTTCTTTTCTCTTGTAACTCTATAATATTGAGTTACATTTCAAAAATGTGTCTAATTATTATTTGGGTGTTTTGAAATGCTTTATTACTATTTTTGAGTATTCAACTATAACATAATAGGTAGTAAACAAGTACATAGTAAATTCATTTTATGTGTCATACCTTCATTAGAAATAATGTATTAAATCTGGAGAATCTGAGATCTACTATATTTAGATACATCTAAAGGCCAATCATCATGGCCCAAGTAAAATTATTTTCACAAGTTATTATTTTTTATAAGTTGTATTTTTTCTCTGTTTAGTATATTAGTAAAAAAGGTTGATGTAGATGTTAATGAAAAAAATCATAATAAGCCATTAGCTTATGTCCTTATATAACTATTGTTAAGGTTTGTTGTATATACTCTATATATAGGATATTTATACAATTAATACTATATTGTATTATGATTTTCTATCCTTGTTCTTATAATTAGTATTATATTACCAGCATTATTATATACACAATGTATGATATCTATTTATATGTCTGTCCTAACTTTTAGTCAAGAACTGGCATCTACTTGGAAATTAAAATATAACTTACCCATTATCTTCATAACATAGACAGGTAAAAGGAAAGATCTGAAACGTTTCTTCTTTAGGTTAATTCTATTATTTATAGATGAACCTATTGTTAAAATAATCAATGTACCTGAATGAGCTACACAGGAAGTGCAAATCTTAGTATGGAGCCAGGAACTGGCTTCATGCCAGTTCATATATAAACTAGAGAAAAGAATGGATATGTATACCTATGGATGAGAAGTAGATCCTAAAAGAAATTTCTTGTAACAAAATATGTCTTCAATTTAATTTTTAAAAAGATGTTGAATCTAAAAATTAGATCTCTGGTTAATTTAATAACTGAAACTTTCTGTTAGATGATAAGGATTATGATGATTTTAAAAGCATACAAGTAATATATACTTATTATAGAAAAATGAAAACATGAGTTTTGAAATAAATTTTTGTTAGAGATAATTAAGCTAATCTCATACCTACTTTGCAATTGTCTTGAGGATATTTCAATGTATTTTTATTTGCTTCTAATAAGGGTTTATATCCTTTGAAGCTAGATTTTGTATTATTTCTGTAATTGGAAAATTTAAAAATAATGCAATATAATTTTTTAAATGATAGCAAATAGCTAACAAAGAATTCCTATTTACTTTAGCTATCACATTTAGACAAAAAGGCAGTTAGCTTATGTTATCCTTGAGATCTAACATTAAACCAAATTGAAGTGCCCACAATTTGCACTCTTGTCATCCCCTGAAAAGATGACCTCAGCAGCCATGTGACTCTTAGAGGCAAATCTCCTCAGGACCAGCCCATAACCTTCCATTGGGTACCAACTTCTCCACTGTCACTTCTCCAGAATTCAGCTTCTCAGCTTCTCCATCTTGGGCTGTGATGTCTACTTCAGCCCTTCTGAATTTGCTGTCAATATGACCCTCCCTGGATACTTGTGTAGTATAGACAGAGTTTCCTCTTTACCAATCTTTATGTCTTTCCTTGTCTCAGTGGAGGTTTCATTGTGAGTATTCAGTCCTGTGGGATCTCATTGTTACAACAAATAACACACCCCTTCATGAAGGATTTGGGAATAATATCATGCATCACTCACATGATCAATAGATATAATCAATGCAAACAATATTTATTTTTCTTTTTTCTTTTTTTTGGCTAGCAATTAGTGAGGCTCATTACATGCCTTCTGCTATTACACATAAGGTCACCTGAAATAACACAGCAGCAACTCTGTGCCTTGCACAGATTATAATGTCAAGATTTACCAAGTTTAATCCTCTCAAATTACAGTTTGCCCAGTGAAATATATCTACAAATCCCCTTTCTGATTAATTATAACTTTTAGTTCAGCCCCTGATGTTCCTAAGGAATTTTGATTATTTTATTCTCATAGGGCTTATAATAAATACCCCTTATCCCTCAGGTGGTCCTTTGAAGTCTCATCATATGATCATCACACGAGGTGACAGAATGAAGAAGGGAGGTCCCTCTGGATCCACAGGATAGCCTGACAGAGTGGCTCTTCTTCAACATACTCAGCTTCCCAGCTTAGCCCAGGAAAGCCACAAAGGAGACATCACCCACATCATCATTTCCGGACATATTTTTAATAATGAAAACAGTGAATAGAATTCTCTGGACATTTGTGACTAAGTTTCCAGAAGGTGCCTCACCACGGAGATTTGAGTTTCATTTTCTTGTAGATCCCATAGTCCTTGAGAACATAGTATCTCTGTCCTTGAAGCATGTAAGCCACCTGCCAGCCTTGCTTCAGACTCCACTAAATAGTATTGAGATGACTTGTTGAGATGAGAGGATTTAAGGAGAGAACTGAGAAAGTAGCCACCAGGATCCTGGTATGAGTCATCCCCCACACAGAAGCATCCATCTTGCTCAGGCAGAACACTTCCCTGAGAGGTGGAAGCCTGAGATGAAACAATGGCCCTAGACCCAGGAGGGACTCAGCCATGGTCTTGTGTTGCTTAACCCTGACTGCTAAGTGCACAGTGGCAGTCACAGAGAGTAGATCTTTGCAAAGAGGGGGTAGAGTGGACTAGAGACACCAGAAGAGAGACTGGGGATGGAGATATAGGGTAGTGAACTGAGAGAGTAGCCTCCAGAAGCCATCGAGCTCACACAGACTGCTCCCCTCAGAGCAGCAGTAGCTTGAGGGGAAACATTAGCCCCAACCGTGGGAGGAATTCTGCCCCACCCTATGCTGTTAAAGTGTGACAGCTAAATGCAGAGTGACTACATTAGCAATAGAAGGAGATAGGCACAGACAATAGATCTGGGAAGTCTCAAACAGACTGCCTAAGGTCAGATGGGGTCAACATCTGACTCACTAGAGGTGGATCTAGGAAGAAAAAACAGCGGTATACACCAGAGGCTACTGAGACAAAATCCACTGTGGTCTTCTCCATGATTTGTGGTATTTTCTTTACTACATAGCTTTTTAACATTCATTTTTTTGTCCATCAAATTGGTGTACATTAAGTCACTCAATTTTATACTATACTTTATTTATCTGCTTTCTTATAATAGTCTTAATCTCTTTACAGCTTTATTAATTCTGGTCCATGTGCTATTGATAGTGGGATTACAGGGGGAAGTTATTTCTGTGCTCATGTGTTTGTTTCCTGGGCTTTGTGATTTTACTCAAGCAGATAAATAATTGGAAGACAAAGAAACAACTCCCAAATGAAAGGAAAGGAGGAATCCTAGGAAAAATTACTAGGTGAAATAGAAGCAAGTAAATTCCCAGATACTGAGTTCAAAAAATTGTTATAAGGAAGCTCACTGAACTCAGTGAGCTCAGTGAGAATTAAAAAAAAAAAAAAAATACAGGGAAACAACGAGGAACTTACTGCAAACTATATTCAACATGAAAAAGGACATAGACACTATCAACAAGAATCAAGAAGAAATTAACAATACAGTTTCAGAATTGAAGAACACAGTAGAAGGAATCAAAAGCCAGCTAGATTAATCAGAGGATCAAATCAACAAGCTGGATGACATGGTAGAAAAGTCTCCCAGAAAGAACAAGGAAATGAAAAAAAAAAAAGGCTAAGAAAGAAAGAAGAGGGGTAAAGGGAAATGCAGGACATTATTAAATGTAATAATATGCATATAATAGGAACAGCAGAAGGAAAAGAAGAGGAGCAAAGAGTAGCAAACCTGTTTGAAAAAGTAATGATGGAAAACTTCCCTAATTTGAGGATAGAAAAAGTCACATAAGTCCAGGAGCACAAAGGGTCCCAATCTAGAGGATCCCAAAGAGACCCACTCCAAGACACAACATAATTAAAATGGCACATATCAAGGACAAAGAAAGAATCTTAAAAGCATCAAGGGTGAAACAGGAAGTAACTACAAGGGAGCCCCAATAAGGCTAGAAGTTGACTTCTCCACAGAAACACTACAAGCCAGAAGGGAATGGCAAGAAATATTCTGAGTAAAGAAAAGCAAAAGCTTGCAAGTAAGACTACTGCACCCAGCAAGGCTCTTAAGTAAAATGGAAGGTGAAGTAAGGAGCTTCTCAGACAAAAGATGGCTAAAAGAACACACTTCCATTAAACCAGCATTGTAGGATATGCTAAAAGGACTGCTTTAAGAAGATGAAGAAAGAGTGAATGAGAGAGGAACACAAGCACAAAGGGAAAAAATGAATAAGTACTTATCAATAATAAATTTAAATGTAAATGGATTAAATGCTCCAATTAAAAGACATAGAGTAGCTGAATGGATAACAAAACAGGACCCACACTTATGCTGCCTACAAGAGAACCACCTGAGAACAAAAGACCTACACAGACTGAAAATAAAGGGTTGGAAGAAAATATTCCAAGCAAATGGACGGGAAAAAAAAAAAAGCTGGGGTAGCAATACTTAGAAAAAATAAACTTCAAAACAAAGGCCATAAAAAGAGACACAAAAGGACACTTCATAGTACTGAAAGGCAGAATCCATCAACAAGACATAAACACTGTAAACCTATATACACCTAACATAGGAGCACAGAAATATATAAGGAAAATCATGGAAGACTTCAAGAAAGATATAGATAGCAGCACACTTACAGTAGGGGATTTTAATATTCCACTTTAAACAATGGGTAGGTCATCCAAACAAAAATTCAACAAATATATTGTGGAACAGAATGATGCATTAGATCAACAGCACTTAATTAATGTATACAGAACATTTCATCCCAAAGAAACAAACTACACATTATTTTCAAATACACATAGAATATTTTAAAAAACAGACCACATGAAAGCACACAAGATAAGACATAAAAAATCCAAGAATATTGAAATCATATTAAACATTTTTTTCAGTCCATAAGAACTTAAAATTAAAAAAACAACCTCAAGAAAAAACTCAAAAACATTCCAGTGCCTGGAGAGTAAATAGCATGGGATTAAGCAATTAGTGGGTCAATAATGAGATCAAAAAATAAACAAAAAAGTTTCTGGAAAAAAAATGAAAATGAATATACGGAATTTCAAAACCTATGGGACATAGAGAAGAGAGTCCTGAAAGGAAAGTTCATAGCAATACAGGCCTACTTGAAAAAAAAGAAACATTTCAAATAAACAACCTACCACAACATCTTTAAGAACTAGAGAAACAAAAAACAAACAAACAAACAAACAACAACAAAAAAACAAAGCCCAGAGCAAGCAAAAGGAAGGAAATAATTTATATCAAAGCAGCACTGAATGACATAGAGACTAAAAGAACAATTCAAAGAATCAATAAATCCAGCAGATGATTTTTTGAAAAGGTAAACAAAATTGATAAGCTTTTAAGAAGGCTCATTAAGCAAAAAAGGGAGAGGATGCAAATAAATAAAGTCAGAAATGAAAGAGGAGAAATTGCAGCTGATGCCACAGAAATACAAAGGATTGTAACAAATTATGATGAAAAGCTATATGCCAAGAAACTTGAAAACCTGGGTGAAATGGACAAATTTCTAGAAAAATATATCTTCCAAAATGGAATGAAGAAGAAGCAGAAAGTCTGAACAGACTGATAACAGCTGGTGTTATCAAAGCAATAATAAAAAACTCCAGGCACACAAAAGCCCTGGAACAAATGGTTTCACAGGAGAATTTTACAAAACATTTA
>PVJD01017431.1:0-17575 GCA_004026545.1 Mormoops blainvillei | reverse complement strand
AAATAACAATCCAATTATTTCCCAAACAATCCATAATATGGGTTGAAATAAGATATATCCATTCAATGAGTTTGCTTCTAATTTCTGACCCTTTTTTCAACCATTAGAAATCCTTGCAAATTCATAAGCCAGAAATGATATAGGGAGCTGCCTTCAACTCTTCATGGGTTGATGGATATTGTTCATGAAAACATTGTGCTCTCTAATTTCCACATGACATATTAGTAGTCCCCCAAGGGAAGGCTCTCAACCATCAGCACTTTCCTCTTGGCTATTTCTCACAGGAGGATTCTTTACCTTTTTCCCCAGACAATTTACTCAATGTCCATGGCTGTGCCTTTAGGTATAGGGGTATTAACCCCCTCTTCCCACATGATAGAAACACTGACTACATACATAGAACTAAAGCTGGGTGGATTTCAAGTAGATCTCTACTTGCCTATCATGGATGTTTTGGGGAATTTAACACAATCAATAATTTGTATGACTGCAAAGAGAAATTATCTACTACTCTTTATAAATTACCTCCCAAATACTTGACTTTATTATATCTTTTTATTCTGTAACGAAAGAATGAGTTTTAAGGGACTTGCAAAATTAGCTTGTTCATATTTTAGAATCTTTCTTCAGAACTGTCTATACTCACAGATACGGGGAACAATTGATGCCAATTGATTAATAAGTGTACCCCAAAGTAGACACAAAAATATATTGATCAACCCTTACTCTGCACTTAATTTGAGAAGCTGTCTTGGGAGGTTGTAAGTAACAGCAAAATGGCTACAGGGCAGTTTGTTTATCCGTACAACATGACAAATTCTCAATAGGTGTCCAATGGATTAAATCGAATATATATTGGCACAGACTTGCTCACTGTGTATAATAGGAATAGACATGAGGAAATTACTTTCCATAGCTCAGGAGGCTGAAAAAGAGGGCATAACCGCCTCTGTCTTGGAACACAAGCAGGGTTTCTCAGGAGGCAGTATTAGGCTGAACTGAGGAATGAGGCAGTGGATCAAGCTGGGACAAGGGTGAGAAAATTGAGGGCTGAGAGAACAAAATGAAGGAGGCACTTGTTCTCAGACAGCTACACGTCTGAGCTTGCGATTGTGCCATAGATACATCATTGCTTGGACCTAGTCTTGGCCTTCATGGTGGGAGATTGTAGGCAAAGGAGGATGGAGAAAGCCTTCTAGGCATCAGGAACAGTATGTGCCAAGGACCAAGGACCAGAGACAGGGAGGCAGGTGTATGTAAGGAGGGAGAAAGAAACAAGTCCTTTTAAAAACAGCAAAGAATGCAGAAGTGAGAGGGGAGGGGGCAGAAGGGACTAGAAGAATGGGCTACAGCTAAACTGGGGAGGGTCTTACATGCTGTTTTGAGGATCTTTGTTTAGTATAGACAAAGAGGGAACAAACAGAGTTGTTCTTAAAGTGATAAAGTGATGTAGAAAAATGGCTTGACAAAGACTAAAGTTAGAAGGCATCTGGTGGGAAGCTGTGGTAACAGTCTGTGGAAGAGAGGATGGATGTCTTGGAGGGTCAGGGAGTGGAATTCTCCTGGACTTGGTCACTGAATGTGTCTTATGAGAAAAGGTCACATGTAACTCAATCGTCTCTAGGCTGGGCAAGTGGGCAATTCTACCAACTAAGAAAGAGTTGATTAAGGGAGAGGAGCAAGCTTGTAATTTTGAATTTGGGGTATACTTTTAAACAATTGAATAAGTTAGCTTGTGTTTTAATCCACTTGGCTGCTGTAACAAAATTAGGTAGCTTATAATCAACAGAAATTTATTTCTCACCATTCTGGAGGTTGAGAATTCCAAGATCATGTGGGGACAAAATGACTTCCCAGTGAGGGCTCTCTCCCTGTCTTGCAGACAGCTGCCTTTTTTGTTGTGTCCTCACATCACCTTTTCTTTCCTTGGTGGATGGGGGTTGGGGCTGTGTGAAAGAGACAGAACGAGCTCTCTGGTCTCCATATAAAGACCTTAATCTCATTATGGGGCTCCACCCTCATGACTTTATAAATACCTCCCAAAGACCCCCACCTTGACACACCATCACAATGGGATTTAGGGTTTCAACATATGAATTTTAACACAACAAAAACATTCAGTTCACAGAAACCTGAGTGACTTTCCGATTTAGTTGGCAAGAAAGCTTTGGCACCCCATAAAAATAGCCCAAAAAGATGTCTGTAATCTATGTTTCACATTTTCACAGCTGGCCACTAGGACGTAATGGGCAAATGAGATCTCGCCATTGACTTGAACCCCTTTAGCTCAGGAAATATATAAAAAGTAATTCCCAATTTTACTGGGTGGGGATGGGGAGTAAGTGTGCCCCTGAAAGCCTAGTGCTGACTCCATGACCCCAGTTGACTTTCTTGGCTTTGGAAATTTATGTAAAATGTCTCTAGGGTTTACCATTTTTCATAATTATTATTTTAAAATCAGCTCCTTGCTTCTGATCCCTAGGCCTCTGCTGAAATAAAGTTGATATATCTTAGAACAAAAGCACACACACATGATGCAGCCACGTTAGTCAAATGTCAAATCCTTCTACTGACTGTTTTCAAAAATAACCTTTCCTCTTCCCCTCCCTCAAAATTCCTACAAGAAATTCCTATATATATATTTTTTTTTTACATCTTTTGGCTCTCCAGATTTAGATGAAGGCATAGCATGGTTCAAGGCTGATAGCCGTACGTTGGAGCCATATACCAAAAACCACATTTTGCCTTGTTTTTTTCATTTCATCTCTTGTTGGCAGAAAGCGCTCACACACAGACAAATTTTATTCTCATCTGTGAACATAACAAGGGATAACATTTTACCTTTCATAGCGCCTCCCCTGTGGAATTTCTCCAGCCCTCACATCCTAGGCAGGGTCTGCTCACAGCCCATACTTATGCTGCAGCTCTGAGCAAACTCTACTGTAATTGTCTATTTCCTCTCCTGGTTTTCCCTTGAGAATGGGATCTATGTCAGTGCAGAGACCCAAACTATTTTACACCCAGGGGCTAGGATGGCAGGAAGCACATATATCTGTTCCGTAAATGCCGGCTGACTGAATGAACGAATGATGGGAGAACAGGCACACTGGCAGTGAATGAAATGCCTCTGAATAGCACAGTGCTGCCATCAGTGGGACTTCTCTGTTATTTGTGACAGCAGGTCCTCTGCCCTCCCTGGTCCTTATCGCCCAGCATGTTGACAGGCTTGCAGGACAGAAGGCGGGCATGCCGGGTACCTTGTGAGGCCCACCCAGAGCTTGGGTGATAGAGGGCAGAAACCCCCAGCTCTGACCTCAAGTCCTGAGCCCTGACTGCCGTAGCCGGCCACCGCTCACCTCCGAAGGGCCTTTCCTCTTCTTCCCAAAGCACTGCCAGGCAGGCCTTCCGAAGCCTGGGACCTGAGCCAGGAAAGAGGCGCACTCTTTTCACAGCTGTCATACTATTTACTCTGAAGCCTGTAAATTCCAGGATTGCAAATTCCAATTCAGAGACAGTCAGGAAAATGATTACAAAAGGACATGAGGATGCTCCGGTTTAGAGCAGACATGTTCTCTCCTGAGAATTTGAGTACGTTGCTTCCTTGAGTTGACCTCTAATTTTCTAGGTGATAAAAATAAACTTTGTTCAGCACTCACATGCTCATACATTCAGTCAACAAACATGACCAAGTACCTCCCAAGGACCATATTGGTCTCTCCTTCGATGAAGTCTACCCCGACTTGCTAAGCCTGAGTTTATGATTTGACCCTCGCAAATCTCACATTAATTTTAATAATTATGCGTTTACTTGTTACTTTCACTCCCCATCTCCATCGTGAGCTACCTGAGGAACAGCTGAGCCTCGCGAATGTCTAGATTTCCAGCACCCAGCCTGTCAGCTGATGCCCTGGAGGAGCTCAGCCCTTGAGAAAGTGTGTGGAACCCCACATTAACTATGAAATCCCGATCTTCAAGCCAGAGATGTTTCAGAGATAAAGACTATTATTTCTTCTACAGGCTTTGATTAAGGCACATGGGTTTTCTGTTGTTTTTGTTTTTGTTTTTGTTTTGACACAGATATGTGGCTTCTTCATAAACAGCTCCCTGTCGTGCACCTGCGTTTAGGGTGGATCTCACCCCGTGGTCGGTGTCATCAGAGAATAGCCTGGGGCCGAGGTTTGTAAGTGTTGGGTCCCAGAAGGAAAGTAAACAGACGGACATACAAAAACCAAAACCAAAAGTCCACTCCCTGAAAATACTTAGGGGTCAAATCTGGAATCCACAGGAATTTCAAGTCCCTAAGGACAAGCCAAGAATTTTAAATCTGTGGTCATTTCACAGCTAAGTGTTATGTTGGAATATCCGACAAGTTGAATTTATGAAACAGGCTATCGTGTTACCAGCAAAACACCCTAAGTGCTACACGTTATTAATTAACCTATGAGATTTAGTAGGCCTAGGAAAGCCCTGCACAGGCCGGCACCATCCCCAAAATGGGACAGAATGTAGAGTAGCCCCATGGTTTCTAAGATTATCTTGCAAAAACAGGTATGTGCTAACTGGCAAAATAAGCAATCAAGTCTCTTTTGAAGTGACAGCTCTTTGTTGGTGGTTCTATAGGTCAAAGGCTTTGTTTCCCATAGGCATCATGGAAGGGGATGAGAGAGAGAGAGAGAGAGAGAGAGAGAGAGAGAAGGGAGGAGGGAGAAGAGGAAAGCCTCGGGGGAGACACAGCTGGGGCTAGACAGGCTGCTAGATGTGGGGGCTGGGAAAAGGACACAGGGCAGTACTCTGGCGCCTTCTAATTTACTACCTTCAGTTTCCCACTGACTCCTCCACTGGTAAATGCAGTGTGGTGTCCGGAGCAGCACACAGCAGGCTAGGGGAAGTGAGGCAGTGTCCGGGGCTCCTGACACCCAGGGCAGACACAGCAGCTCCGGAGCCTGCACAGTGCCATTGGACCAAGGGCTAGACCTGCAAAGAGCAATAACTGGAGCATTGTTTTTCAATGAGCCACTGCATGAAACGATTGTGCTTGAAGGTATTTATTCACCTCCATCAGAGTCATGGAGAAGTGACCACAGAACCTTGCAATTCCTCTTTGCCTGCATGGACAAATGGGTGGTCAGACCAGAAGTTCTGCCCCATCTCTGGGAAGCAGCCTGGGCTCGCCTGGGACTTCAGGGACTGACTCCTGAACAGCTGAAACATCAGTGACCCTGTGAGAGGGAACTGCTGAGCCAGGACCACACACGCTCTCCCCTGCCGGGCTCATTAGAGCTCCAGTTGGACAGAAAACATGAGCACCTCAGAGAACCCTTTCCTGTGCAATGGCACACTGGGAAAATATTTTGTATTTTCCTCCAGGCATGTGTGTTAGCCTGTGGAGGGTGGGAGGAGGATCAGAGGCTTTCACTTCAGTTTCCATAAAAGAAGGAGGGTGCTTTCAGCCCTAGTCCCTGGCAGTATAAGTCAGTCCCCTCTCTCCACTCAGCTCAGCCCCTACCCCACCCCGAACACTGCAATCATGGAATCACAAGGGTAAAAGTCTCAGACTCAAGGCTTGTAGGTTCAGAGCAGAGTCAACTATTCAGCTCACTTGGTTTAGGAAACCTTGTGTAAATCTTGGCCCTGCCAATTTATTCTTTTAAATGACTTTGAGGCAGGTGATACAAACCTCCTCGAGCCTCAGGCTTCTTATCTGCAAAATGCCTTTCCTCAAATCACTGAGAAGATTAAGTAGATAGGATCCCAAAAATGTGTGTGCTAAATAAAGGCATGCATGTGTTTTTGTTAACTTTCTAAGAATGAGATTGTGATGGGTACTCTTGACGCAAAATGATAAAAATGGTTTCTGTAGTTATTTTGGTAGGAGCAAAGGAAATACTCTTTACCATCTAATTTTATAAACTGAGGCATGCAAGTATGAGAAAAGGGGGTGGACACTGCTCTGGGATGTGTCAGGGGCTGTAGATTCTCCCCGCCTTTCTCCTTCTCTCTCCAGGATAGCATCACCTTGTTCACAGTGGCCTAGGGCGTGGACATTTTATTGATCCATTACAAAGCGATTTGTAATGGTGTTCTACTGTTCAGGAGGGATGTTGACTGGCAGCTGCATCCTCCAGACAGTTCTGTTCTGCCCCTGGCTCTCTCTCTGCGTGGTCCTCTCCCACTGCTGCTCCCCAGAGCACAGCCCCCAGTCTACCGGTCTCCATGGCAGCAGCTATGAGGGTGATAGGATAGGCCAAGGGAGTAGACAGTCATGTGACTAGTACATCAGGACCTACCCGTCTCTCCTGCAACTTGAATCTTGTTCTCAACCGTTTACTCATGAGCATTGGCTTTGCAAGACTTGCTCCTATCTTCTTTGTTTCCATCCCTCTTCATCCTTGGCCTCTTTATTTTCTCCGTTAAGTCCTTCCACATGTATCTGCTCTGTAATATATTGGGAAGATGTCCACTTGTGCCCATCTCTCCTGCTTCCACCCTAATCCAAGTCACAATCTCTCTCAACTGGACCATTGCAATGGCCTCCCTACTGGTTCCTACACATCTTCTCTAACCCCCACCATCATTCTCCAGCATGAGCTTTTACAAACACAAACTAGATTATGTTATTTCCTTCTTGAAGGCCTTTAATGGCTTCCCATTTTTTGGAGGATCAATGGTAAAATTCCTTAATACAGCCTCCTCTCCTTGCAGAGTATGGTTGATCCTCTTCTCTTTATTCTCACTATCCACCAGCCTTCTTACTGTTCTGCAGATACTCTGAGTTCTGGCCACCCCCAGGTCTTGGCACATGCTGTTCTCTCTGGAATGCGCTTCAAAACCTCTCCCATCTCTCTTCCTGAAAATGCCTACTCACCTGATCTCAGCTAAACCGTTTCTTCCCCAGGGAGCCATGCCCTCCAGGATGAGCTCACTGCCTCTGACAGCTTCTCCAAGATCAGTCAGTGTCCCCTGTTTTACACCCTCCCGACCTGTCATTCTTTTCCTTCAGAGCATTTTATCATAATTGATACGTAGGCCCTTACTTAGTATTCACTATATTAATGAATGAATGAATGAATGAATGGTATTTGGCAAGAATAGTTATTCTTTCTGGGTCTCGGTTACACATTCTACAAAATGGATATCATATTATAATTATTCTTGCCTTCCTAGAGGTGTCATTGTGTGAAACGCTGGAATTCTGCACTACAACACATGGACGGACTCCTTCAGCCCAGGCACTAAGGTGTACTTACTGACCTAACTTAATATCCATCCTCACCCCAAAATTCATCCATAACAGAGAAACTGGAAATCGATGCCTAATCCTGGAATTTCATGCCTGTTTGGAGATCAGTTATTAAGACTGAGTAATTCCTAAGGGCCAATCCAATACTTGACTCCCTTCAACCTCAATTTCCTCCTATTTGGTCATCATCCAATATCCTGGCATACTCACAGCAAAACCTGAGCAAATGTTATGTCAGCAGAAGTTCCAGGTAGCCACAAGAAACTACTGCCTGCTCAAGTCAATGGTGATCTCTTGCTCATTCAACTGCCACCACCCCATACCCTACGCAGCAGCTGGGGTGTGGGTGCCCCAGAGGCACAGTTCAGCCCTGATTTGCTGGCCAGTCTTAAGAGTGAAGAGAACTTGCCATTCCAGGGCTGCAAAACAAAGGACTGGATTTTAATTCCTTTGGTCAGGCCTGTCCATCCATAGGAACTCTCAGAGGACCTCTCTCATAAGAACTCTGAGGCCAATTTTTATGCTCAAAGGCTGACCCTGACCACATTTACTGGGCATTGGGAATAGAAACATTCTTCTTTGTCAGCAAAGGTCTACTTGACTTTTCAACCTTTGACATTTAAACCCTTGTGTTTGTTTTGTTTTAAGAAATTCTGGAGCTCCAACTGTAACCTCTCAAGATGACACTTCTAACTGGAACGGTGGCTTTGCAAATTGATGCGAATGTACTTGGCAGTGTCTTGAGATGCTGAGTTAACAAACCTGTCCTTCCAATCATCTAAATTCATTGTGATATCTCATGGCCCAATGTCAACAAACACTGTGTATTTGTGCGGTTGTAGAGCAGGGAGTTTACCCAGTGTGGTTAGACATAGATCAAAAGAAACAGATGTTTGCATTAAGAATTGAACATAGGAGTGTTCTCTAAACATAACTGTCCTCTATTTCTAACATGTCTAATGCTGTTGGATAATCTACATTTCTAGGTAGCATTCTCTCTGACTTCAAAGATGAATTAATTCTAGAAATCCCATTGCCCACAGGAAAGGTGTACAATTCTTCCTTTTTTTTTTCATTAAATATTATTGAGATCTAGCTTTTTGTACCAAGCCCTGTGTTATGTCCTTTGATAAAGAAATAGTGTTACTATGTATGTCTTTCACATTTTCTAGTAGGTGAGACAAAAACATGAAATGAATAATGACAGTGCATTATGATACATATAATATGGGTATAAGCAAAATGCCATAAATACCCAGAGGTGGGAGACTTTAAATCTGTTTAGGTAATCAGGAGTGACTTCAGAGAGGTAGTGGCATTTGAACTGGGTCCCCTGTGGGAAATATAGAAGGCAATATTAGGTGAAGAAGAAGACATTAAAGCATGAGAAATAAAAGACATTTAGATTTTAAAAAAGGAAGTAGATGACATGATTGTCAGAATGTACCAACCCAAAGTATGCCATTTTGGCATTGGGTTATTTTGAGTTGAAGACAATTGAGAATCAACAGAGGCAGAAAGAAGCCTTTCTGGAGTTTCCCTTATCTTACTAAAAGCAGAAACTTCTTAGAAATGAGGGTGTTATAAATTCCATCCAGCGGAATTTTATGACCATCAAGAGGACAGAAAGTCAGCATTGGGAGAGTCTGTAAAAAACAAACTTAACTAAAATAACCCTTACCTTCCATTAGTTTCCCCATATATTTATCTCCCCACAAATTACTGCCCAAAGGAACCCAAATTCCCCTTTCCTTTGTCTAGTTACTTCGCCCTATCACACTTTGTTAAAATGGTATATGTGCTTCTGAATCGAATTACTTCTTTGAGTTTTCATTTCTATGCATGTAAAATTAAAAACATTAATTAAATGTGTATTTATTCCCTCCTATTAATCTTTCTTTTGTCAGTTTAATCCACAGGCCCCAGTCACAGAAACTAAGAAGGTAGAGGAAAAGCTTTACCTCCTCTGCAATTGATATAAAAATAGGATCAAATTTCTAAAAAAGTCATCAGTGAAATTATCATAATTTTAGGATACAAATCAATATGTAAAAATCATTATAATTTTATATACTATAAATAAACAATGGAAACTTGAAATTAAATTAAAAATACTTTTACTAAACATAAAGAAATATTAAATATTTACAAAAATATAGCTAAGGAAAAGAGCTGTATTCAACAGACTACAAAACTCTGAGATAGATTAAAGAAGGCTTAAATCTATAGAGAAATATATTGTGCTAATGGACCAGAAGATTCAATATTGTTAAGATGTCAATTCTCCCAAAATTGATCTATGAATTCAGTGCTATCCCCATTTAAACCTCTAATTTAAGCTTTTTTGTAAAAATTGAAAAACCGATTTTAATATTCATATGGAAATACAAAGTACCTAGAATAGCCAAACAACTATGAAAAATAACTAGGAAAGTGAAGGACTAACGTTGCTTGATTTCAAGACTTACTTTAAAGCTACAGTAATCAAGACAGTATGGTACTCATCTCAAAATAAGCAACTAGAGCAAAGAAACACAAGAGAGTCCAGTAATATATACAAGATCTATTCATAAAGTCTCCAGCCACGCAATATGAAAAATAGAGACATTTATTGAAGAACAAACGAGATACAAGAAACATTGCATATTGGACAATGGCACCACAGTCTCTTTCAAAGTAGGTACCTTGGGACCTCACACAGTTCCCCCAGTCACCATCAGCTGCCTGGTCATATGTTCCTAAATCTCATTGATGGTCTGAAATCTCTTCCCTTTTAAAGGTGATTTTAGTTTTGGGAAAGGCCAGAAGTCACAGGGTGCCAAATCTGGGCTGTAGGGGGGCTGAGTCACCTGGGTGATTTGATGTTTCACCAAAAAACTCTGCACGAGACGTGATGCACGAGCAGCCATGTTGTTGTGATGAAGCTGCCAGTCACCAATTGCCCATAGCTGTGGCCTTCCAAGCTATCTGAATAGTTTCCATGGAGGAATGTTCATGCCTAATGCAAAATCTGATGCAGATTCGTTGCTCTACTCACTCAGTCATTTTGAATGCGACAACCACACAGTACACATACTCACTCAACGGCATTTACTGCCCCCACTGACTAGTACAGTGAAGCTGTCACTGTTCACACATGCACATTCCATCCACTCTCCTTGGCTGCCAGGTTACATCCATGTTGCACAAACCATTCTTGTTATATTAACGATGGCTGGACTTTTTCTGGACAGACTACATACACACAACTGGTTTTCAACAAAGGTGCAAAGGCAGTTTGCTGGAGAAATGGTACTCATTTCGACAAATGATGCGGGAATAAGTGGCTGATCCTTACCCAATACAGATAAGACTATCTATCCATACTTCTCAGCATATAAAAAAGTTGACTAAAAATGGATCAGACAGCTGAATGTCAAACCTAAAACTGTAAAACATCTCAAAGAAAAGAGAAGAAATTCATTGTGAAATTTGGTTACCCAAAGACTTCTTAGATATATTAAATGTACTACTTACAAAAGGACAAGTTAATAAATTGGCTTTTATCAAAATTAGAAAACTCTGCTCTTCGAAAGTCACTATTAATAAAAGTCACACACTGGGAGAAAATATTTGCCAAGCATATATCTGATAAAGTGCTTCATCCAGATTATGGAAGGAACTCTCAACATTTAATTAAAGGAAAACAAACTAAAAACCATATTGGCAAAATAGCTGAACAGATATTTCATTAAAGAATATATATGTTTGGCCAATAAGCCCATGAAAATATGTTCAACATTATTAACCATCAGGGAAATGAAAATTAAAACCACAATGTGATACAACTATACACCTAATAAAGTGGCTAACCTTATATAAAAAGACTAGCTGTACCAAGTATTGACCAGGGTATAGTAGAACTGGAGCTCATATACCTTCCTGGTGGGAAGGTAAAAAGATACTTTTGAGGACAGCTGGATCGTTTCATTAAAAATTGAATATGCACCATGTAACCCCTAGGTATCTACTCAAGACATTTAAAAAAATGTGTGTACAAAGACTTGTACATTCTGAATGTTCATAGCAGCTTTATTTGTAATAGCCCAAAACTAGCAGCAGCCCAAATATTCACCAACAGGTGAACGGATAAACAAATTGTGATATATTCATATAATGGAATACTGTTGAGCAATAAAAAGGAACTAACCACTGATAGATGCAATAAGAATGAATCTCAAAATGTTCTGTGGACTGAATGAAGCCATACAAAAAAGAATACATATTGGATGAATTTCCCTTCATATAAAATGCTAGAAAATGCCAAGCACTGCCTTGACCCAAGGGCTGAAACTGATTAGTGGTGGCTTGGGGTGAGGGCGGGAGGGTGGAGAATACGATAGGACATATACATTTTAAAGAAACAAAAAAAACCCTCTTGATTGTGGTGGTTGTTTCGCAGGTATATTCATATGTCAAAACTTATAAAATTGTGTACTTTAAACACCAACCGTTTATTATATGGTAATTATACCTCAGTAAAGATGATCAAAATAATTTTTTTTTAAATTTTGAAAATGGCAAAGTAATAGTCGGGGGTGCAGGGAAGGAGCGGGAAGCGCTGGGTGATGAGAGGCAAAGGGAAGATGGCATCTCAGGGAAGAAAGTGATCAGGGCCTGGAACGCGGATAAGAGGTCAGAGTCAGGAAAGGAAATACGATGTTTTCATGTGTAAAATGAAGCCAGTGAAAACATCTCTCTCATGGGGCTATCGTGAGGATTAATTTTAACTCTATGTAAAGTACAGTAATTGTAATGCACTAATCAATAAATGTTAGTCATTAGTACTAATGAGACATCAGGCTAATGCTACAGCAGTGACGATCACAGAATCATTTCCAGCTGAGAAGAGGGCAGAAATCAAGGCTGGCTTCCTAGAGGAGTTGTCATTTGATCGAAGGCACAAAAATGCAATGCACTAGCATTTAAATTTTTATGTCTCTGTGACCTGTTTGCACACTGTCTCCCTGACATACTCAATATGTTCTCTAGTGAAATCTTCCCTTACCAGCCTCGTCCCAGACCACCGCAAAATCCTTCCTCTAAGGCTCACTTTTACTTCCCTGACTTTCTAAATGAACTTTCTCTTTGTATTTATTTGAGTAGTTTTAATCTTCAGTGATGCCAGCATCACAAAGTCGTGGAATTTTAGATTTTTAAGGAATCTCAGAGATCTGCTAGTTCAACTTCCTTATTTTATAAGCAATTGAATTTTATTGTAAAGCAACCATGCAAAAAGAAAAGACACTAAAGTAGGAGGCAGGTTTTTGACCTAAGGTGGTCTCAGGCAAGAGTCTTAGCCTTGGTGGGCCTCAGGTTATATGTGAAACAAGGGCAAACTTGCCTGAGGACTGTGGAGTAGTTAAACTGAGGTCTCTCTAGCCCTTAGGTGACAGCATGAATTCTTATATCCCTCCTTTTAAAGTCTGAAGAACATTGGAAGCTCAGGACAAAGGTTGCTAAATCTTACAAGTTGTAAAAAAAAAAAAAAAAAAAAAAAGGAATCCACAAGAGAAGATGCACAGATTTGAGAAACCATGTTGAAAATCCTAGTTTCAATTTCAAAGCCAGTTCCTGCATGTGAATTTGGGGTGACCTTGACTATGTCAAAGTGTAGCAAGCAGTTAGACAGGCAGAACGAGAATAGGAAAGAAAGGCCAGGTACTGAAAGTCGCTAGGCCGGAAAGCCTCCGGTACCTACTGAGCAAGAAGCAAAATTAGGGTGGGCCTTTGCCCCCAGGGTGACCTTTCCTCCCCTAGTATATTTCTGGTCATGCGGTTTAGACCCTCTGACCTTTCATACTGTTGGTCATATGATTTGGACCCTCCCCTGACCTTTCCTCCCCTGGCTTGTCACCACCCATTAGAGCAGGAACAAGGGGGTTTGGAGAACAGCCTCAGGGAACACCCACAGAAGCCCTTGCATGACCACACCCTTCTGCATTAAGCCCTAGAGATAACATCTGGGCCTCAATTGTGTTTCAGCTCCAGGCCCAGAAAAGCGGCAAGGCCAGGCATGGAGGCGCCATGGCTGACATCGGGACCAGCTGCAGTAACTAATGAATGACCCTCTGCCCTGGTGCCAACCAGTCACTACAGCCCACATTCCTGAGAGGACACACCTAGAAAGCTGATGAATATTCTACTGAGATCCTCCCCTGAAACCTCCCCCACAATCTCTGCCTTTGGAAAACAGATAAACCCCTAAAGACAAAGGTCTTGGCAAGTCCTCTCTCACTCCCTCTCTCCTCTGCCCACCATCCGTCTCCCTCTCCAGCCCCCAGACTTTCCTCCTCTCCTTTCCTCAGGTGCTTATATCCTTGCTTTGTTTCTCCTGCGTTCCAAGGGTCCTTCTTTTGCCTCTGTAACTTGTTTCCTGAGCCCACTTCTTCTACCGCTCACTTCTACCTCTGTGATTTCTAAATAAGTTTTCTCTTGGTATTTGAGTTCCTTGGCTCTGAATTCTTTCTCAGTCAAACTCGAGAACCAAGTTTGCTGAACCGAGGTCCAACATCTGGCGCTGTTTTGCCATTAAGAAAAGCATGCTGAACTGTAATGGGATGCAGAGCATAAGTCCCCTGAATATAGAACCACCCCCACAGCCCCTGATAGGGGAAGGCTAGGGAGTGGATAGTAAGGCACTTTAGATACATTGCATAACAATGGCAAGTCAATAGCTATGCCTTCCTGAAGGGAACTGGGCTGCCACCCAGGGCGAATTGTGTACACGACTGAGAACACTCAGGGACTTGCCATACAGCTGGGATACAGGCCTGCACAAGAGGCAGGAGGCGGATGAGCACCGCGGATTCCATGTGTCTCTAAGAACTTTTGCCCTGAGTAAAGATGGCAGCCAAAAGAGGTAAAAGATGCTGGGGAGCTGGCAAAAATGGTAGGCCCTATCACACCACAGGAAGGGCCTGGCATGAAGTCATGCAGGAAGTTCCAGGCCCGGCCTGAGCATTTAAATGAGGGCGGGCTAAAAGACAGACGAGGAGAGCCGCGTGCTTTGGAGTAAGGACAGGCGATCTGAAAGTGAGAAGTCCAGTGAGTCACCAGAGCTGGTGATGCGGGGGATGGGAGGGACCTCCAAGCAGGTTCTAGTCTGCTTGGAGAAGGCGGCGGAGCTGACGGCGCTGTGCGGGACCTGCCTAGACACCTGGATTCGCGAGGGAGGCTTGGAGCTGAGCCGTGACTGGGAATGCTGAGCTGCAGACTTCTGCTTTTCTGACAGATGGTACCCCTGACTGGCATATTCTGAAACTGGCCTGGTTGGCAAAGGGAGGCAGGACTGTGTGTTTCTGGGTGTTTTTAAAGGGAACGGGACTTAATGGCACAAATCTGCCATTTTTCTAAATCTGTATAACCTCGAATAAACAACCCCTTTCCTTTTTCACCAAACTCTTGCAGTAGGAGTCACACTTCTTGGCGGTGGACAATTGAACCCCAGCTATCCCAGAACTGCATTGGCTGGTTCCGTAACAGAACCACTTCTCTTCTTAACTGGACCTTCTCATGGGGAGAATCAAAGGATTGACCTCTTGTCCTTACCACCCCTGAGAAGAGGACCACAAGCTCAGAAATGTATCGAAGATGCATTTGTAGCATCTCTGATTGGACACTAAATATTACAGTTGATTCTTATTATTTGTGATAATTACAGGCTTCAAGTCACAACAAACACTGAATTAACAGGTACTGAATTAGTGCTCCTAGGGTACCTACAAAGTGAGGTTCCCGCAAGGTTCTCTTCTCACATGTTCACCAACAGATCAATACATAACCTTGTGTTGCATGTGTTTCTGTTTAAAAACCCCGTAGTTACAATATATTGTTGATTCATGACCGTAGAATGGCATTATAACTCATGCCTGAACCAAGCGTATCTAACACAGCACAGCCTCCTTGCATTAGGAGCACAAGACAGCGTGTCAGCACTTGTGTTTGGGGTTATTTTATTTAGCAAATCACCACCACCAACCACAACAGCAACAACAGAAAACAGCCCCAACAAACAAAAAACACGGCATTAAACTGAACATGAAAAGGACACTTGTTCAAGGTATCAGAGCTGAAACAAGGCAGAGTGTCTCCTTGTTTGACTTTAGCTGAAAATGTGTATGTTAAGCAATTGAAACTTTCACCGCTCTGCACGTAACCGTGAATAACCACAGAAGCACCATGAATATTGATTTGGGGGTTACAAATAAATTTTAGTAAGCGAGTGGGTGAATTGGCAAGTAAATCTGCAAATAATAAGATCCACCGTGTGTCCTGGTACTGAGCAGCAAACGCCATCCCATCTGCCCTGTACTGCCACTGCTAAGAGCCTGAAAACTGCATTTAGCAGGCCCCTTCTCTTTGGACTCTTTAGATTCTGCCAATGATAGGCACTCACATCCACTGCGGAAGGTCAGAGAGAAGCAGGAACAATGATAATGCTTGGACACAGGTGGGCGGGTGCATGGGTCTCAGCAGAAGGCTGTGTAATATTTTATGATGTTTTCCAAGCGTTCTCCCAAGAATTACCTGCTTTGGGTGGCGGTTTCCTGTAATTCCTGAAACTGCCCGATTTCCTGCAACTGTTGGTGATTTCTCCTGATGTTTGCCCAAAGTTCTGTGGAGCATTTGGGATGCTGTGATTTATAATAAAAACATATATGAGGTCTTCATCTCTATTCCTGGCACCGAGTTCCTGGAAACCCTTGTAAATTCCTGTGATAAAGGCACTGGGAGCATCTTTCATCCTAATGATGCGACTCTGGGTGGGCTCCTGGATGGGAGCTGTTCACCAGCAAGACAAATTCATGATTAGAAGCTTGAAAGTTTCAGCCTCACCTTCACCCCCCTCCCCACATTCTTCAGAGAGGGGAGAGGGGCTGGAAATGGAATTAGTAATTGATGACACCTGTGTGATGAAGCCTCCATAAAATTCCAACAGTAGGGGGTTCAGAGACCTTCCAGGTTGGTGAACATATCCACGTACCACGAGGGTGCCACACCCTGACTCCACAGGGACAGAAGCTCCTGCGCTCAAGACCCTCCCAGACTTCACCCTATGTCGCTCTTCATCTGGCTGTTCATCTGTATCCCTTATCATATCCTCCGATAAACTGGTCAATGTTAAGTAACTGTTTTCCTGAGTTCTGTGAGCCACTCCAGCAAACTAACCAAAGCCAAGGAGTAGGTAGTAGCAATCCTGATTGATTTGTAGCCCATTGGTCAGAAGCACAGGTGACAACCTGGACATGCAATTGACATCTGAAGAGGGGAGGGTCTTGTAGGACTGAGCTCTTACTTAACCAGTGGGATCTGATGCTATTTCATAGGTAGGTAGTGTCAGAACTGAGTTAAGTTGTAGACCACAAAACTAGGGTCGCAAAGAATTGCTTGGTGTGGAAAAAAGCTCCCGCACATCTAGTGTCAAAAGTGCAGGGTAGGGCAAAAGGAGGTTTACAGTTGTTTGTGTGGAAAATAATATAATAAATAATAATACAAGAATAAATTCTGTGTTTGACATACTCACAATTGTAAAACCCTTTTCGCCCCACCTTGTCTTGTGAGTGTGGTAGCAGTAGAGGGTTCAGGGGAGACACAGGAGATAAGACAGGTTTTTCCTATTCGGCACCCAGTACCCTGGGTTAATCCTTTCCTGACAACAGTATCTAGAGTGGTTTCTGGGTCTCTGCCTAAAATCACAACAGCAAACCTGTATCTAACCAGATCACTTACATGTATTAGAACTTACTAATTTATTTCAAAATAATACATTGGGGGATAAATGTTCCCACTGATCACCTAATGAGCAAATTGCCCTCTCAGCATTCCAATATACATTATCTTAATGGTTATGTTCTGAAAAGTATGTCAAATGATTTGTGTTATTACATATTCAGATAGAACTAACATGTATAGGTTGCTTATTAAGTTCCAGGCGTGATGCTAAGTACTGTAGAAAAATTATCTGACTCGATCCTTCCCACAGCCTGGTGGGAAAGGCAATATTAGCTTTTACAAAATGAGTCTCATAGAAGTTTAATTCCTTGACTAGGGTCATGAAAATGGTAAATGGTGGAACAGCAATTCAATGCAAATTGAATCCCACAATGACTCGGCTCCTGCTTCTGACCGCTGAATTTTTTCCAGAGCATTCCGCATTCCCTCATTCGTTCCCCCTACCTCGATTTTTCATTAGCCCCTAACATTTCGGAAGAGAAAAATCTGAAGTCGGGTTTTGATCCTAGGAAACAATCATTTGTGTATTTTACCTTTTCTTTGTAACGAGTAATTAACAAC
>PVJD01017430.1:0-17584 GCA_004026545.1 Mormoops blainvillei | reverse complement strand
GTTTTTGTTTTAGGTTCAGTTGTTGATAGTTATGAGTTTGTTGTCATTTTATTATTCATAGTTTTGATCTTCTTTTTCTTAGATAAGTCCTTTTAACATTTCATATGCTAAGGCCTTGGTGATGATGAACTCCTTTAGCTTTACATTATCTGGGAAGCACTTTGTATGCCCTTCCATTCTAAATGATAACTTTGCCAGATAGAGTAATCTTGGATATAGGTCCTTGTTTTTCATGACATTGAATTCTTCTTTCCAGCCCCTTCTTGCATGTGAAGCTCCCTTTGAGAAATCAGCTGATAGTCTTATGGGAACTCCTTTGTACGTAACTCTGTCCTTTTCTCTTGCTTCTTTTAAGATTCTTTCCTTTTCTTTAATCTGGGTAATGTAATGATGATGTGTCTTGGTGTGTGCTTCCTTGGATTCAACTTCTTTGGGACTCTCTAAGCTTCCTGGACTTCCTGGAATTCTATTTCCTTTGCCAGATTGGGGAAGTTCTCCATCATTACTTGAAATAAGTTTTCAACTTCTTGCTCTTCCTCTTCTCCTTTAGCCACCCATATGATTTGGATGTTGGAACGTGTAAAGTTGTCCCAGAGGTTCCTCAGCCTCTCCTCATTTTTTTTGAATTCTTATTTCTTCATTCTGTTCTGGTTGAATGTTTATTTCTTCCTTCTGCTCCAAATCATTGATTTGAGTTCCACTTTCCTTCCCTTCACTCTTGGTTCCTTGCATATTTTTCTTTATTTCACTTTGCATAGCCTTCACTTTTTCCTCTATTTTGCAACCATAGTCAACCATTTCTGTGAAAATCCTGATTACCAGTGTTTTGAAGTCTGCATCTGAAAGGTTGGCTATCTCTTCATCACTTAGCTCTATTTTGGGAATTTTTATCTCTCTTTTCATTTGGGTCATATTTCTTTGTCTTGGCACACCTGTTATGTTGTAAGGGGCACAGCTTTAGGTATTCACCGGGGTGGTGCAACTCATGTCACTGCATTGTGGTGCTGTCTGTGGGGGAGGGGTCAGAGAGGGAACGATGCCACTTGCTCTGCTCTTGGCCAGCTTTCAGTCACTTTCCCTACAACCCACAACAGCCCACAAGCAAATTGGGCCCTTCTGGTGCTGATTCTCGGGTGAGTTGGTTTGTGTACGTTCTAGGACTCTGTGGATCTCTCCTATGAACACTCCTGTGAGGCTGGGAGTTTCTCCCACACTGCAACCCCCCACAGGTTTCTATAGCCAGAGGTTTTGAGGCTTTCTTTTCCCATGCTGGAACCCTGGTTTGTGTGGTCTGTCTTGCTCCCCAGTTGTTCCTCCCAGTTTATCTGCATGCAAATGTGGGACTGCCTGGTCTGCCAGCTGCCAACTTGCAGTGCATCCTCTCTGCCTTGGCTGCCCATCTCTGCCCCTCCTACAAGTCTTGATGAATGTTTCTTCTTTAAGTCCTTGGTTTTTGGACTTCCATACAGTTCGATTTTCTGGCAGTTCTTGTTGATTTTTGTTTTTAAACTTGTTGGTGTCCTTCTTTTGGTTGTCACTGCTGATTCTATGTGTGTGAACATCACTCTCCTTGAATCTTCTTACACTTCATTATCATGATAAAATACAATACATTATATTCAAAGACTACTTACTTCCTTTACCATATCCATTTGTATTAGTGAATATAGTGACAAGCCTCCTGCCTCTGTCACTCTCCCTTTTATTCCTTCTCCTTTTTCTTCAAGAATTACACCAAATATAAAACTGTGTCAGTGGACCACAAAATTAAAGATGTTCAAAAAGCAGTAATTTTGCTCTCACATTATGGTTTCACCTTCTGATGAATTGGAGTAAGAACTTAACTCATTGATTGCCAGACAAGAGGGTTTGGGGTGCAAGTTCTCCTCCATGCACTGGGGAAAAATGGAAATGAAAGCAGAATTAAAGCTGGATTAAAGACTGGAACTGACTCCCATCCTAAGTTTGCATCTGCGTAGCTGAAAATTAGTATTTTGTTTTACCTGTGTGTTTGTGATTCTATTTCTGACTTCACAGGCTTGCATGAGAGAAGTAGTGAAACCCTCCTGATAGGCTTCCTTTTCCTGAACTGTGACAATTCTGGGCCACATAGTGGGGTAGAGAGGTGAGAGGACATTTGGGGTCAAACTCTCAGAAACACTTGCCTCATGTAGCTCCAATCTAAGCCATTTGGCCCAGGGAGCTGTGATCTTGGGTGTTGCTGGGTGTTTCTTCAGTTTGTGAAGTCACAAACTCTAAGGCCTTCCCAACATGCTGTTCTGCACTTGTCTCTCTTCCTCTGGAAAGTCTTAGAGCTAGCAACTGTGCTTCTTCCCAACTTGGAGAGAGCAGTGGAGTTGATAATAAGTCCAATAAGTGGCAAAGATCAAAAGGTTATCACCTCTATTTTCAGGTATATATAGTTCTTTGTAAAGAAAAGCTTAAAGGATGATTCTTAATAACAATAATATGACAGCATCTTAGAATTTGAAGGGACGACCTTAGAAGTCATTTAGTCTAAGCTGCTTCTCTTCTACCAGACACCCAGTAGATGATTATCCTGTTTCTGATTGAACATTTCCAGTGTTGAGTCACCCACTTCTAACAAAATAGCCCATTTTATTGTTCTGCAGCTGTAAATAAGTGTCAGTGCTTCTTTATAAAAGGTCTCACTCTTTCTCCTATTAAATAATGACAATAATAATTTACATGTATACTATGTTTTGCCACTTACAAACACTCCCACATACATAATCTCATTTAGCCCTCATGAGTTCTTACTTAACCTTATGAAATAGATGACACTAATTCTATTTCATAGATGAAGAAACTGAGGATCAAGTTTAGTGAGCTGCTCAAAGTCACTTCAGGGTCTATTGGACATCCAAGATTAATGCTCCTTTTATTAAACAACAGTACAAGTTAGTCTTCAGCCTACTCTTTTATGCCTCACTAACAACCCTAATCAACCTTCCACATGGCAGTTCTTCACATAATTTTAGGTAGATCTCATGTCCCTTCTAAATTTTCTCTTTTCCAGGCTAAACATCCTCAGTTCTTTAAATTGCTTCTCATGTTTCAGACCCTTTACCATCCTAGTATTCTTTTTATGAACACACTCCTGTTTGTCAAAATGCTTTATAAAATGTGCTGTGAAAAAAAAGTGAATGTACTCTAAAAGTAGTCTGACCAGCACAGGAGATAGCTGGATTATTTATGTTGTGTATTACCTGATGCCTCCCTTCCAGAACTGTTTTTTTTTTAAGCATAGCCACATTTACTACTAAATGTTGGTTGAGCATATATATGGTCAACTGACATCCCGATGAATTTCATATCCTATTCCTGTTTAATTGATTATCTAAATGGAAATACAAGAACTTGAATTCATCCCTATTACATTTTATCTGGTTAGCTTTGATTCCTCATTCCAGCATGCCGATATCCTTTTGGATCAAGTTTCTGCCTTCCAATAGATTTACTTCCCCTCACAGTCTGTCTTCTATGTCTTTCCTCTGATCATTGATAGAAAAGTGGAATAGGACTGGGACAACAGCAGATCCTGAGGCAAAATTTTGGATGGTAATGGGCAGACAAGCTGAAACTATTTTACTAGGAATCAGTATTCATGAAGGTTCTAGGTCCCAGTCCTACCTGCCACTCTGGCCTGCCACTCGTGACTGAACGTTACTTCTAAGTGCTAATTTCCCTTGTTTTTCCACATTTTCTGTCTTTTTCAACCTTTTTATTTAGGTATAATTGACATACAAAAAGTTATCCATCAACAGATGCACGGATAAAGAAAGTGTGGTATATACACACAATGAAATATTACTCAGCCTTAAAAAAAGGAGGAAACACTGCCACTTGTGACAGCAGGAATGAACCTGGATGGCATTATACTAACTGAAATAAGCCAGACACAGAAGGACAGATACTATGATGCAACTTATATGAGGAATCTTAAAATAGTCACACTCCTCATTTTTAACCAGAAATTTTATCCTTGTTGCTTAGAATTTTGTCATGAGAAGTAGTTCCCCTTATATTTTTCAGCTTTATTCCTTCATTTTTAACTTTTTCCCCACCTTATCTAAGATAATAGTCACAAGCCAGTATTGTTGCAGATGATGTTGTTAGCTGAATAAGAATTCCAACGTATGTTTGGATGATTGTCTTCTCCATTACTGAGTAGCTTTTCTTTGTTTCAATTTTGTGTTTTGTGTTATGAAAGCTCTGGCTATAACCCATGTCTGGCTAGGAGGTCTGTAACATACTGTCATGAAGATGTAACTTCTATTTCCCATCCTCTTCATCCTCATGGGAATGCTTTTCACCACACCTTTACACTTAGATTTATGGATTTCCGTATTGTGGTATTTCCCTTTTGAACAACATGTATAATTCCATTACCATAATTCAATCATAAATCCCATCTCACCAAGACTCAGTCATATCTAGAGGATCATATATTTACCTTTATTAACTTTCAAAATTAATAAAGGTAAATGATTTCAAATTTACAGAAAAGTTACAAGACTAGTGCAAAGAATGCCCAAACACTATTTATCCAGATTCACCCATTTTTAATATTTTCCCTATTTCCTTTATCATTTGCTGGCTTTTTCTGTGCCTCTCATTTTTCTTAACTATTTGAAAGTAAATTGCATACATCATGGCCTTTTGCTCCTAAATCTTCAGTGTTTCCTAAGATAAGGAAATTCTCTTAAATAACCACAATACAGTTATCTACTTTAAGAGATTTAACATTGGTGCAATACTTTTATCTAACCCACCATTCATATTCCAATCTTAACAGTTGACCCAGTGATATCCTTTATAACCTATAAAGGACCCAATATTGTCTTTTATAGTCTAGGATTAGGTATTACACTTAGATGTCATATTTCTAGCCGCCTTTAACCTGAACATTTCCTCAGCTTTGTCTTTAATGACATTGACATTTTTAAGTACTCTTTTATTATATTGTTCCTTGTTTTTGGTTTGTCTGGTTTCCTCATGATTATATTCACATGATACATTCATGACTTGAATAGTACAGGTATCCTCCTTAAGACATCACATGTGGAGGCACATGATATCCATTTTTCCTTCATTGGTGATGTTAATTTTGATTGGATGGTCAAAGGTATTGATTGATTTGTTCACTGTGCACTGTTTTCCTTTTGCAAATAATAAGCAATCTGTGCAGTGATACTTTAAGGCCATGAAAATATCTTGCTTCCTCATCAAACCTGTCCCACCCTCACTGCTGTTTTAACATCAATCAATAATTCTTGCCCGATTGATCTTTACTCTGATGACTGCAAAAATGATGACTGCAAAAACGATTTTCCAACTCAGCATTCCCTCCCACATTTGCAGGCTGGCACTCTGCATTCTACTATAAGCAAAAGCCCCACCCACCATTTGTTTATTTATTAATCTGTGTATTGGTATGGACTCCTGAATTCTTTTTTCAATGGTTGATAATTCTTTACTGTCCTTACTTATTTTGGTACTCAGATTGCATAGATTTAGCCAATAGAAGCATTTTAAGCTGACTCTTAGGTCCTTATATTCTCCCATAATTTTCTTGAGTGCTTCCTTACTTTCCAGCATAACATGAGGTTCTAGGCTCATTTTGAACTTATCCTGCCCAGTTTTTAATAAACCATTTTCCTAACAAACCCTGGTTCCTTCTAGGAGGAGAATGGTGTTAGAGACCAAGACCTGGAGACTAGAAATACACACATCCACCCATGTATGCATACATATACACACATAATACAGAGTAGGTAAAAGCAGGTTTACAGTTGCTCATATGGAAAATAATATAATAATTAATAAATAATAATATAAGATTAAACTCTGTTTCATGTATTCATAACTGTAAACCTTCTTTTCCCACCCCTGTATATACACATATATTTAACATACATGCACATATGTATACACATACACATAATATATACTTTTTAGATATCATGAGTTTCTATCAGTACTTCCAATTCTAGCCCATCCCCACAGGTTCTTTCTTGCCTTTCCCCATTCCATATTTATATGGTCCTACATCAACAATGAGAACCATGACTCTCAACATTAATACATGTCCTCATTTGCTCACTCCCATAAATCAACAATAGTTTCAGAATTTGCTTTGCCCACACCACTACAAAAACAAATGATAGTTCGAGATTTGTTTGCAATTTTCCGCCTGCCCCCATCCTTTGATGTGGTTATTTTTCATTTGAAATGCAGTTGGGTTCATTCGTTTCAGTTTGCCTACCGTTTTAGTCCTCATTCTTCCTAGTCATATTGATTTCATTTTAACTTTTGAATTTATAAAACAACAATGTGTTTCCAAGAGGGAAAACTGTACCAAAAAAGATATACTCAGAGAAATGTCATTCTCTCCTATATTCCTTTAATCCTGTTCCCCCCACCCTTGTAGGTCACCAACTTCATGATTTTCTGATTTTCCCATCCTGTTGTTATTGTTGTTTTATAGCTCCAGGTACATGTATGCATGCATTCTTATTTGCCTTTCTTTCTTGAAAAAAGCATATTATATATAAGCTCTTATACAATTTGCTTTATTCAATTAACAATATACCCTGGAAATTATTGTATATCAGTTCATAAAGATCATCCTCATATTTTTTTTACTGCTGCATACTTCATTGTGAAATCTGTTTTGTATTGTTAGAAGTGCATCTGGAAGATCATATATTTCCCTCTTTGTATTAAAATTCGTGTTCAGTTTAAGATTCATACTATGCATTGATGCATAGACAGCCAAACCCTCAAACGTTGTCCCTGGTTCTTATGCTTTATTATCTTTTCCTAAGAATCATTGAGCATTTCCACCAATTATTATTCTTTCTATACCATATCTGTTTGCCCTCCATTGTGCTTATTTTTCTAGTTTTAATTCAGAATTTTTATACTTCCCTCTCAAATTAATTATAAACCCTCCTGATCAGATTGCTTTCAAAAAATTAATTTGTTTTTATTGTCTAACTCACTTACACCCTTTACTACAACTGCATAGAAGCAACTAAATTCACTACTCATTTTCATTGCCCTTTCCTCTCCACCCTCTGACAAAATTGTGTTTTAAAAGCAGTAAACTGACTGAAAACAAGATAACAGAAGAGAGAAACATAGGTAATCCACAAATACCTATATACATGTACATCCAATTACATGTTTTTAATTATGTAAATTTTTCTCTGTTTAAGTCAGTGTTTATGGTCTAAAGAGTTTCAAAAACAAAAACATAGATCCCTGATCCTTTTCCCTTCTGGGGAGGAAATAAGATTCCAGACAATAGTGTTTTTCTGGGCCATCCAACCTCAAATGACTGTTGGAAGCAGAACCAGGAAGTGATAAAATTGTAGTGTCAAGTGCAGAGATGATATTTTGCTTTGGTTATCATGTCATCTCCTTCGCTCCCCTGTGATACCTTGGAACCCAACTAGTCTTGGAAGTAAGAGTGAGGATGAGGTGATAGAGTTGAGTCATAAGCCCTGAAAGACTTGCTACCTAACAGAGACAGTAAAACATTGTTTTTCACCCTGTGACTTGTGATGTAGTGGAGAGAATATCAGACTAGGATTTAAGTGACCAGAGTTTTACTCTCAGCACCATCACCAGCTAACTGTGACCTTGGGCAAATTACTTTTCTTCTCTCTATTTGTTTCCCATTTGTGAAATGAGGGAAATATGGGTCTAGGTGTCCTTTTGGATTTGAGATTCAATGTTCCCTTGCTCTACACAGGATTGCTCTATCCATACGAGGTGAGACTCAGCTCTCAGAGGATTGGACCTTTGTGGAAAAAATCTAGAGACTCCATAAAAGAGATGATCCTTTGGTTTTGTGGAGTAGCTTTTCCTGTATTGTTTGGAAGAAAATTGAAGTAACCTAACTTTTGCTAGTGGTTGCATTCAATTATCAGAAGCAAGTTACCAGGCATGAGCCTAGCTCTATGGGATAAAGGAAGTAGAGGAGGTTCATATCACTATATCTTTCAGGAGTCATAAAAAAACAAAATGAAATTCACTTTTGAGGGTCTTATGATGAATTTTCAGTGTGCTTCTCATCCTATTTCTATTACCTGCTGGATAATGTCCTTGTCTTTCCACATATTACAGGCCTGTATAATTCGGTGGATAGCTGGATGATTGTGCCCAACATTAAGCAGAACCATTACACAGTGCATGGACTCCAGAGTGGGACACGCTATATCTTCATTGTTAAAGCCATAAACCAAGCAGGCAGCCGGAACAGTGAACCTACCCGACTAAAAACAAACAGTACGTTACAGTGATTCTGAAAGGAGACATCAGAATCCACTTTGTGCTAGGGAATATATGTAGCCTGAACAGATATCCACAGCTGTGCAAGAGAGCAGATGCCCAGGATAGAGGAGCTTTACTGTTATAGCTTGTGCTTTGGTCAAGGGATTTGTTCAAGGCCTTGGAATATATGTGGACACAGATGTACATAAAATACCTAGTGGCTTGGGAAGATGTTAGTGAAGAGTTTTTTGCTGCACCCCATCCTCATGCTTGGGGGACAGTTGGGTAAAAGAATACTATAGACATGTCCCACTTAACAATGGGGAAACACTGAAAAATGAATCATTAGGTAATTTTGTTTTTGTGCAAAAATCATTGAGTATACTTACACAAAACCAGATGGTATAGCCTACCTCACACTTCAGCTATATGGTATACCACTGTCCTATATGTGTTTCATCATTAAGTGAAATGTTGTTATGTGGAGCATGACTATATTTGTGATAATCTGGTAAAATCCTACTGCAGAGAAGCCGTACTTGTTAGGAATGCTTTTGACTGCAAGTGACTGAAAATTCAACTAACTTAGCTTAACAAATAGTTCTCTATTAGTAGATTAAACAAAGTAAAATTTTTCCCTTTCTAACATAGCAGGGGGTTTGAAGGTAGGGCTATTACAGCAGTTCTGTAATGTTGTAAAAGACCCAGGCTCCTTCTTTTCTGTATTGGCTTTTTGCCACATGGTCACAGTATGGCCACTGTAACCTCTAGATGCTATATTTTCTTTCAGGATAGGAAGAAGGGAGAAAGAGATGGTATGCATGGTGCATATTCCTTTTATCAAGAAAACATGCACTTTCCTAAAAGGTTCTCCCACCTTGTCTTTCTTCTGCTTCCAACTACTTCCATCTTATTAGCCACCCATAGTGGCAAGAGAAACTGGGTGCTAGAGTATTTAGCGTTTCTGGCCTCTATAGTGAAAGTGGGTAAGAGAGAAAAAGTAGGGAATGGATGCTGTGTTCACCAACAATGTCTGCCACACATGAATTTTGTATAATACAATTCTTGCCATACAGAACAATTGGTTCTTAGTAACTTGATTTTGTCATATGACTATAAGGAATTCTCTGTTGTGAATGATCCTTCCTGTCCAATAAATATTTTTTTCTGATTATTGATGATGCAATAGTCACTTAAATGAAGTTACCTAATTATATTATTTACATCCCAGTTGTAAGAGGGAAAAAAATTTTATCCTATTGCTGAGCTATTTTCAGTTTTGTTCTGTCATCCAGCAGCAATTACTTCATAGATTCCCTCACTTTGTCTCAGCTCAAACTCTTCTTCCCCTAAAATCCACCCAAATACTAAACCATCCAGTGAAATAAAAGCTATGCACAGAACACATTTGAGACCCTAAGAGTCCCCTTATAGTTTGATAATATATGGAGGGGACAGCATATTCTTATTTTATTGAAAATGGTGACCTCTGGCCTACTTCCTTAATATAATCAAACAGCAGCCAACTTATGCTGAAACAAGAATAATCATCATATTGGAGCTCCTGTGGTAGTGATGTCCCTGGAGGACAAAGAACTCTTAAATATGTCCTCATGCATTTTCTTTTTTCTACTTTTTTCAGGCCAACCATTTAAACTGGATCCCAAAATGACTCACAAGAAGTTGAAGATCTCCAATGATGGATTGCAGATGGAAAAGGATGAAAGCTCTCTGAAGAAGAGCCATACCCCAGAGAGGTTTAGTGGAACAGGGTGCTATGGGGCAGCAGGAAATATATTCATTGACAGTGGCTGCCACTACTGGGAGGTGGTCATGGGTTCTTCAACGTGGTGAGTGATTCTCACTTTTCTTTCCTCTTTGCTCCCCTGTTGTTAGGTTCCTGGGAGATCCATTTCTATAACACATAGTACCAATAAATCAAGATTAAAAGACGTGATAAAACCACTCCAACAATAATGTGCCAACCTTTAAAAATAAAATCATGGAAAATATACTGAGCTAGTCGGGAGAAATTACTATACCACTCTAATTGCTAACTTTTCCCCCATTTTTTATTATTGTTCAGTTAGAACTGTCCCCATTCTTCCCCCCATTGCTCTCCCTTACCCTGTTAAATCTCCATACCCAAAGACAATCCCCACCCCATTGTCCTTGTCCATGGGTACTTTGTAGATGTTCCTTACTTGACCTTCCCCCTCTTTTCCCCATTATCTCCTGCCCCACTCCCTCTGGTCACTGTCAGTTTGCTCTTTATTTCCCTGGCTCTGGTTCTTTTCTGCTTCTTTATTTGTTTTGTTGATTAGGTTCCACTTATAGGTGAGATCATATGGTATCTGTCTTTCACTGCCTGGATTATTTCACTCAGCATAATACTCTCCAGTTCCATCCATGCTGCCATGAAGGGTAGGAGTTTCTTCTTTCTTTCTGCTGTGTAGTATTCCATTGTGTAAATGTACCACAGTTTTCTGATCCACTCACTGATGGGCACTTGGCTTGTTTTCAGTACTTGGCTACTGTAAATAATGCTGCCATGAGCATAGGGGTGCATAGGCTCTTTTGAATTGGTGTTTCAGTATTCTTAATGTACAATCCCAGAAGTGGAATCACTGGATCAAAGGCAGTTCCATTTATAGTATTTTTGAGGAAATTCCATACTGTTTTCTACAGTGGCTGCAACAGTCTGCATTCCCATCAACAGTGCACTAGGATTCCCTGTTCTCCACAACTTTGCAAGCACTTGTTGTTTGTTGATTTGTTAATGATGGCCATTCTGACCGGTGTGAAGTGGTATCTCATTGTGGTTTTAATTTGCATCTCTCTGATGGCTAGTGATGCTGAGCATCATTTCATATACCTATGGGCCCCCGGTATGTCCTCCTTGGAGAAGTGTCTGTTCAGGTCCTTTGCCCATGTTTGTATTGGATTGTTTGTCTTCCTGGTGTGGAGTCATGTGAATTATATATTTTATAGATCAAACCCTTCTCCAAGGTATCATTGGCAAACACACTTTCTCATATGGTTGGTTCCCTTTTTATTTTGCTTGTGCTTTCTTTAGCTGTGCAGAAGATTCTTAGTTTGATGAAGTCCCATTTGTTTATTTTTTCCTTTATATCCCTTGCCTAGGAGACATATCAGAGAAAATATTGCTGAGTGGGATATCTGAAATTTCTCTGTCTGTGTTCTTCCCTAGAACTTTTATGGTGTCACAATTTATATTTAAGTCTTTTTTCCATCTTGAGTTTATTTTGGTGTGTGGTGTGAGTTGGTGGTCTAGTGTCTTTTTTTTTTTTTTTTTGCATTTAGCTGTCATGATCTCCCAACACCATTGGTTGAAGAGGGTATTTTTACTCCATTTTATTACCTTGCCCCATTTTGCAAATATTAATTAACCATGGAGACTTTGGTTTACTTCTGGGCTCCCTCTTCTGTTCCATTGATCTATGTGTCTGTTCTTATGCCAGTACCAGACTGTTTTGATTACAGTAGCCTTGTAATATAGTTTGATATCAGGTATTGTGATCCCTCCTACTTTGTTCTTTCTCATAATTGCAGAGGCTATTTGGGGTCATTTATGATTCCACATAAATTTCTGGAATATTTGTTCTATATCTGAAATATGTCATTGGTATTTTAATAGGGATTTTGTTGAGCTTATAAATTGTTTTGGATAGTATGGGCATTTTAATGATGTTCATTCTTCTAATATATGAACATGCTATATGCTTCCATTTATTTATGTCTTCCATAATTTTTTTCTTCAGTGTTGTATACTTTTCTGAGTACTAGTCATTTACCTCTTTAGTTAAGTTTATTCCTAGGTACTTTATTTTTCTTGTTGCTATAGAAAATGGAATTTATTTCATAATTTCTGATATTTCATTGTTGGTGTACAAAACTGCCTTTGATTTCTGAGTATTGACAGTGTATCCTGCTAATTGCCAAATTCACTTATCAGAATGAGTAGTTTTTGGTGGAGTGTGTATAGTTTTCTATTTACACTGTCATGTCATCTGTAAATAATGACAGTTTTACTTCTACCTTTCCAATTTGGATGCCTTTTATATCTTTTTCTTGTCAGATTGCTGGGGCTAGTACTTCCAATACTATGTTGAATAGAAGTGGTGAAAGTGGACACCCTTGTGTTATGTCTGACCTTAGAGGAAAACTTTTAGTTTTTGCCCATTGAGTATGAAGTTGGCTGTAAGTTTCTCATATATGGCCTTTGTTATGTTGAGGTATGCTCCCTCTACTCCTTTTGCTGAATGTTTTTATAATAAATGAGCGCTGTACTTTATAAAATGCTTTTTCAGCATCTTTTGATATGATCATATGATTTTTGTTTTTCATTCTGTTTATGTGAGGAATTATCCTTTTTTTTTTTGTGAATATTGTACCATACTTGCATCCCTGGAATAAATTCCTCTTGATCATATGGTATGATCTTTTTAATGTGTTGCTACATTCGGTTTGCTAATATTTTATTGAGGATGATAACATCGATGTTCATCAGTGACACTGACCTGTAATTTTCTTTCTTTGTTGTGTCTTCACCTGGTTTTGAATTAGGATAATAATAGCCTCTAAAAAGTGTTTGTGAGTTTTCTGTCCACTTGAATTTTTTAGAAGAGTTTGAGGATAGGTGTTAGTTCTTTGAATATTTGTTAAAATTCACCTGTGAAGCCATCTCATCCAGGGCTTTTGTGTGCTGAGAGTATTTTGATTATTGCTTCGATTTCACTAGCTTTTATTGGTCTACTCAGGCTTTCTACTTCTTCTTGATTCAGTTTTAGATTGATGTATGTTTCTAGAAATTTGTCCATTCTCCCCAGGTTTTCAAATTTGTTGCCATATAGTTGTTCATAGTAATTTCTGACAATCCTTTGTATTTTTGTAGTATTGCTTGTAATTTCTTCTCCTTCATTACTGATTTTATTTATTTCTGTCCTCATTTTTTCTTGATGAGTCTTCTTAAATGCTTGTCAATTTTGTTTATCTTTTCGAAGAACCAGCTCCTGGATTTATTGATCCTTTGAACTGTTCTTTTAAACTCTGTGTCATTTAGTTCTGCTTCTATCCTGATTATTTCCTTCCTCCTTCTCGTTCTGGGCATTGATTAACATTGTTTCTCCAGTTCTTGTAGCTGTCTGGTGAGGTTGCTTATTTGAAATGTTTCTATCTTTTTTAGGTAGGCCTGTATTGCTATGAACTTCCCTCTCAGGACTACCTTCACTGTGTCCGATATGTTTTGGCTTGTTGTGTGTTCATTTTCATTTGATTCCATAAACTTTTTGATTTCATCCTTGATCTCATTGTTAACCCATTCATTGTTTAATAGCATGCTATTCAATGTCCATGAGTTTGAATGTTTTTGAGGTTTTTCCTTGAGGTTGGTTTCTAGCTTCAAGCCATTGGGATCCAAGAAAATGCTTGATATGATTTCAATTTTCTTCAATATGTGGTGGCTTGTTTTGTGTCTTATTGTGTAATCTGTCTTTGAAAATGTTCCATGTACATTTGGAAAGAATGTATACTTTGTTTCTTTGTGGTATAAGGCTCTGTATATATCAGTTAAGTCCATTTGATCTAGACTATTGTTCAGTGCCACAAAATTCTTGTTGATATTTTGTTTGGAAGACCTATCCATTGTTGACAGTGGGGTGCTAAAATCACCTCCTATAAGTGTGTATTGTCTTTATCTTTCTTGACTTCCTTCAAGATTTCCCTTATATATTTAGGTGCTCCTATGTTGGGTGCATATATGTTTACAATGTTCATGTCTTCTTGATGAGCTCTTCCCTTCAGTTTTATGAAGTGACCTTCCCTGTCTGTTTTTATGGTCTTTGTTTTGAAATCTATTTTGCCTGACATAAGTATTGCTACACCAGCTTTTTTTCCCTGTCTATTTGCTTGGAATATTTTTTCAAACCCTCTTCTTTCAGCCTGTGTAGGTCTTTTGTTCTGATGTGGGTCTCTTCTAGGCAGCATATGTTTGGGCCCATTCAGCTACCATATGACTTTTGATTGGAGAATTTAATCCACTTACATTTAAGGTTATTATTAATAGGTGCTTATTGATTACCATTTTCTTCCTTTGTATCTGTGTTCCTCTCACTCTCTTTTTCTTCATCTTCTTAAAGCAGTCCGTATAGCATCTCTTGCGATGCTGCTTTAGTGGAGGTATATTCTTTGAGTCTTTTTGTCTGAGAAACTCCTTATTTTGCTGTCCATTTTAAATGAGAGCCTTGCTAGGTAGAGGTAGTGTTGGTTTCAGGGCTTTGCTTTTCATTACTTGGAATATTTCTTGTCATTCCCTTCTGGCTTGTAATGTTTCTATTCAGAAATCCACTAACAAGCTTATCAGAGGTCCTTGTATGTTACTATCGGTTTTCCCTTGCTGCTTTTAAGATTCTTTCTTTGTCTTTGAATTTACCTTTTTAATTATGATATGTCTTAGAGTGCGCATACTTGGTTTCATTTTGATTGGAATCCTCTGTGCTTCCTGGACTTGCATGACTTTTTCTCTCATCAAGTTATGGAAGTTTTCTGTCATTACTTTCTCAAGCATATTTGCTGCCTCTTGCTCCTATTCTTTTCCTTCCAGTATCCATATTATATGGATATTATTATATTTCATGTTGTCTTGCAGCTTCCTTAACCCCTCTTCATTCTTTTTGAGTCTCTTTTCATGTTGTTGCTCTGTCTGGTAATTTTTTTCTACCTTGTCCTCCAGCTTTCAGATTCGATCCTCTGCTTCATCTAACTTGCTTTTAATTCTTTCTACTGTATTCTTCATTTCAGATATTGTAGTTTTTATTTCCTCTTCTTATTGATAGTTTCTATGTTCTTTTTCACACTGATCTAGTTTACAGTTAGTTCCTTGAATCTTCTCAGGAGGTTTTTGAAATTCTCACTGAGCTCCTTGAGCATCCTTATAACCATTATTTCAAACTTGATGTGATAGTTTGCCTCAATTTTGTTTATTCCTCCTTTCCTTTCAATTGGGGATTATTTCTTTGTCTCCCATTTTAAGTGACTCTTCTTGTTTTTCTGCTTGTTAGATTTATCTGCTTTGACTCCCTGTCTTCATAGTGTGATATTCTGTGGTAGGAAACCAGTGGGACTCAGAGGTACAATCTCCTGGATTACCTATGTTTCGTGCTCTTGCACTGCCCTTTTTGCATTTTATGTGTTTGTAATTAGGTTTTGGTTGTTGTTGGGTCATTCTTTGGTAGGTTCTTCCCTCTGCCTGAGTGACTGAGAGTCACTCCGCCCTCCATGTCTTGTATACTGTTGTACAGGTGCTGCCAGAACAAAAACCAAACAGCCCAGGAAACAGACCAACACCCACAAAGTTATTCCCCACCCACCTTTACACTATCAACAGCCAATGCACCAATATTAATAAAGGTGCAAAGAGATTGAGTAAAGCTATTATAAGAAAGGAAAAATGAATATGCAATAACTAACCAAAACAAAAGAGATTTTGCAAGTGTAGAGGGAGAGGCAATAATAAGAGTAGAAAATAGAGACAAGGTAAAGCAGGAAAGATGATCAAATTTACTTCATAACTAAAAACGGGAGGAGGGAAGGTGGAATGGAGTAAGAGAGAAAAAGCTTATAGTATTAGGTAAAAACTGAAATTTAAAGAATATATATATGTATATGTATATATTTAGTGATAGAAAAAACAGGCAACAAATATATATATTTGATGAATATGTATATATATATATATTCCTAATTGTAGCAAAATCTCCACCACAGACATATCAACAACCACTGAGCTAAGATTTATATAGGTTGGATGGGAATAAAATGGCACAAGGAAAGACAGAGGAGGTTAAGAGATGGTTAGAGGAAAGAGAAGTTGTTTTGACAAGATAGAGGAAGAAAGAATACTAAAAATGCAGGATGAAAACTCAGCTAAGACAGGGAAAAACTAACGTTTAAAACAAAAAAAAAAAGGAAAGGTCAGGAGGAAGGGAAAATGGAGTCAGAGAGGGGAACAGTGAAATTTGAGATTTGAAATACAAAGATAGTCACTATGTAGAAATAAGATTGATGAACTATAACAACCACCACCTTATCCACAGCCTATGAGCAAAGACTGATAAAGGTGGAGAGAGAATAAGGGTATTTTAAGAGCAGGAGAAGGAATGTGAGATGACTAATGACACTCATTGATGGTTTTGAGAGGCTGGAGGGGGGAGCAATAGTAATAGTGTGGGATGGAAACAAGTCGTAGCAAGAGAGAAAGTAGAATTTAAAACAAATATACAAAGGAGGAGGAAGGAGGTAGTATGGAGTAAGAGAAGGGCAGAGCAATATATGAAATTTCAAATAAACTATATTATAAAACCTGGTGCCATGTTATGCCCAAAGTTGAAGGATATGAAATGAATGTTAAACAGCTTTGCAGGAAAGAAGATAGTCTCTTGTTGCACCTGTCTCTATTCTCTCTGCTCTGCTGGGTTTAGTAAATCAGGGCCAAAGGAGCTGTGTAGCACGTAATGTCTGGCACAGGGCCTTTTCCCCCTGTGGAAATGTACACAGCAGTAGGAAACTCCTGGGCCTGACCTCGCTGCTCTGCTAGCCTGTAATCCTGCAGCTGGGGATTGGGTTCTCCTGAGTGTGAAAGGCTCTGGCTGACCCGGGCAAAGCTCAGGCATTCAGCTCCTGCCTTCCAGAGCCTTCCAGACTGGAGCCTATTGCTCTCACAGGAGGTTCGCCTGAATCTTCCAGTCTGCTTTGCCCTCTGCTTGTGAGCTGAGTTAGGTCAGGTACTCCCACTACTTTAGTGTGTTTTGTGCCTATGGGATTTTTGGTTAGCAAAGCTGCTGGGTCCTGCCAGCCTGCACAGGCCTGCAGGCCCAGGTCCCTGCCAAGCCTCGGGCCAGGCCTTAGCTACCCTTTTAAAAGAGTTTCTCTATGGCCCCCACACTATAGCTCAGGTCCCTGTGGGTCCTGTTCTTCATAAGCTCACCCTCCCCAAAAATCAATCTCTCATCCTTAGGCCTGGCCACCTCCTTACAGGGCCTCAAACAATTTTAGATAAAGTTTCTCAATATTTCCCCAATGGCATTTGAAAGATCCCCTCATCTCTACTGTAATGAAAAGGGGTGGCTGTGTGCCATCCCTGTTCCCTCCAGATGTCTTCAGCTTTGGGCCTTCCTGGTCCCACCATGCTGTTTCTGGAGCCTGAGCCTCCTCGGCCTTCTCTAGCTGCCCTGGTATCTCACGGCTCCTGAGCCAATCTATA
>PVJD01017429.1:0-17578 GCA_004026545.1 Mormoops blainvillei | reverse complement strand
CAGTCCTCGCTTGCTGGGTGGCCGCAAGTCGGGAACGTTCGTTTTTTTTCGCTCTCCCCCTCTCCAGAATCTGGACTGAACTCAAACCAGACTTGCCATCTCCTCCCCGAGCCACAAACCCAAGCAGGCCTCCTTGTTCATCTGTCTTAAGGTCCAACCCAGCAACACTGGCTCAGTTTCCACACTTAACGAAAACCAGTGGTTTCTCTGCCTGTGGCCCCTGGCACAGGGGTAGATAAAAGGTTCAGCCTCTTTGGGACAAAACAAGTAAAGATTCCTCACCTCTAGGCTGTCAGGGGTGGGTCCACAAGGAAGCTTCCAGCGTGGGCTTTGCACGCAGCCCTGTCCGCAAAGGCCTCTTTGAGTCCCAGAGGCAGGGCGCCGGGCCTCAGGCGGGAACGGCGACTGATCAGAGAGCATTTTCTCTAGTTACACCTCAGATCACACTGGAGACAAGCAGGGTCCTCCCGTGGAACCTGGTGCAAAAATGAGACCCTGGCTGGGGAGCCCCACTTACGCATGCGCTTTAGCCAGCCCAACTGGCGACGTGGGCCTGTGGGTTCCCGGCCCTTCTGCCCCCAGGAGCGCGCGGGACGGGCCCATGGCTCTGGGTCCCCTGCGGGTTTCCTGGCAGAGAAGCAACTGCCCGGGGCAGGCATCCCCAGCCTTCCAACCACGGAGGGAGGAAAGGAGGGCATGGAGAGTCGAGCCCGAGTTAGCTCACGAGTTTCGTTGTTCCGTATTTTTCCTTTTCCACCTCTTTACGGTGACATAACGATAGACTCATAAGACCTTGCAAAACCAGTATCGAGAGGGCCCGAGGACCCTCTCCCAGCTTCCCCCCCGTTTTGACATCTTAGGTGACTGCTGTGTAGTGTCAAAACCTGGACGTTGCTCGGCACAAGGCGGCGAGCTGGACGATGGGCTGTGTGCAGACTCCGCTAGTTCGTACAAGCACTCCTGTGGTTTGATTTTGTTTGTCTTTGTGTTTGTTCCATGACATTTTATCCCCATGCATAGACTTCTGTTACCACCGCCATGATCATGACTCAGACTTTGCACCTCGAGGGACTCTCTCCGGCTTCCCCCGCGTAGTTACAGCCGCCCTGCCATGTCCGACACCCCGGGACCTCCTATCTTTTCTGTGTCTCTGTAATTTGCTCACACTGAGAATGTCCCTTACAGGGAGCCACACAGTATGGTCTTTTTGAGACTGGCTTTTTTCACTCTGCACAATGCCCCTGAGATCCATTCAGGTTTGTTCTTTTTTGCTACTGAGGAGTAACCCTCCACGGTGTGGATGCACCAAACTTGTTTAACCCAAACTCCATCAGCGTTGCCGAGTCGGCCCTGGTGGTGGTGGCTGCGTGAGACGTGGTGGCTGCGTGAGACATGGTGGCTGCGTGAGACACGGTGACGCGGAATAGCTCCACCTCATCCTGGTCAGTGGAGGACACACCAGGGCGGCTGGTCTTGCTGTCCCGTTCACGAACTCACACGTTCACTGAGCACGTTTATTTGGCACCAACTCTGTGTAGCCTGAGCAACACAACGGAGCACAAAAGAGACCCAGTTTCAGATGTCAGGGAGCTTATGGCTCAGGGGAGGAGACATACATTTCAGAATTAAACAGAAACTATAGTTATAACTTGCGGTGAGGGCTTTAAGGAAAAGAACAGCATCCTGCGAAAGAAGGTAACTAACAGGGTCGGGTGGCTGCCGCAGCGTCGCCTGAGCGATGAAGAGGCGTGAGTCCATGGAGGAGGAAGGCATCCCCGACCTGGGAACAGCATGTGCGAGGGCTCGGAGGCCGGAAAGACGTGCGTGTGCTGGAAAACCGGACAGAAGGCCGTAGTGCTGAAGTGCGACCCAGGGGTCTGAGGTAAGGCTGAGTTGTCATCTGGGTCCTTGTAACTGGAGCATTTTATCTCCAGGGCAAGGGGAGCCTTTACAGTGTTTGAAAGAGGGGAGAGGTGCTGCCTGGCTCGGGTTTTACACAAACCTGCTGGTTGCAGTGTGGATGGATATTGGATCCGAGGGCGTGGCTGGAAGCTGGAGGCTTGTTGGGAGGTCATGGTGGCCTCCTGAGACCATGCGCGTGGCGGACTGATCTAAGCGTTCGGCATTGGAAATTGAGAGAGCTGGGCTGACTGGGGAGGCTGATCATCGTGGGGTGATGGGAACCACGTGAGGAGGGCGTGGAGACAAGTCAGGGCACGACACTGTCTTGGGTCTGCGTTGTCACTCTGGGCTGTGGGTTATGGGGAAAGGGCTACATGAGGCAGCAGAGAGGGCGGACACGGTGGCCGAGTTCAGACCCTTGCTGCACTATTTACTGGCAGCCTGGGCTTGCTGAAGAGACCTAGCCTCCGCCAGCCTCTATTTCCCCATCCGTAGAATGGGTGCAGTCATTATCTCACGGGGCTGTTGCAAGGACCAAATGGGGCGGTACGTGCATGGTGCCCAGGACAGCAGCTGATGCGACAGGTCCTCAGTAATTATAATCGTCTTTCCAACACCGCTCGCCGGGGACAGGAGTCAGGCCTTGTTCGACCTGGTCACACCAGCATCTAAGTGCCTGACACAGGGCAGGTGTTTCATAGGCTCGTGAGATCTTCCCCTTCCTTGAATTTCCTTGAGAGTCTTCTCGTCCAGAGACACTTGGACAGCGCTGGGTGGCTCTGGAACTTGGGGTGGCTCCAGGGACAGGTTAGGTGGCCGGGGGGCCTTTGGTGTGTTGGGTTCAGAGCATTCTCTCCTCCATTTTAGGAGGCGCGACCCACACCACACGACGCCTGTGGAAGCTTTTAAAAGCGCACCCCAGGGAGAGTGGTTGGAGAGGAAGACTTTTCAGGTCCAGAGGGAAGGCGTCTCCTGTATTTCTTTCATTTGAAGTCAGTGTTCTTTCTCTTTCCTCCTGCTTTTCAGCATTTTTGAGATCAGGATACATCACGCATCCGGGTGTGTTTCGTCCCCCAGAACGGTAGTTAAATCTTTCAGTGGATGGTAGTTTATATGAAGCCTGCTGTACTTGGCTTCCCTTCCCCACGATGTACTAAGTCACTGTGAATTAGGCTGGGCGAGCCAGACAGAGCCTGTCTGAAGGTTTTCCGAGGCCCCCGGCGGTCTCTCTTTGCTGTCCAAGGCTTCTGAAAATAGATGGAGATATTTTATTATTTGGTAGTGTATAACTTCCTCAGCGTGGCCTCCTGGGGGTTATTACTGGTGAACTCAGAGACGTTTGCTATGCATCAGGGTTTACCCTCTGACAACGCAAACCACTGAGTGAGAAGAACCCCTGTCCGTGATGTGTATGTCATAGGAAGCGCATAAAAAGCGGGATGTCCGTGGCAAGGCCCGCAGTCAGAGGAAAAGAATTCTCTTCCACCTTGTGCCCTCGTAGCAATAGTCATGGCTGTGCTTTCATGAGTGGCATGCGGTCCAGGCAACCTGAGAGAGAGGCTGGGGCTGGCCGGACACGACTGGCCCCCGGCTCAGTGAGCACGTAAACTCCTGCACGGGATCAGGATGGGCGGGGTGGACGGGGTGGCAGAGGGCTGCTGGGAGGAGACACCCTTTGGGCTCTGGTGCACAGAGTTTTGGGGGGTGGGAACCCTGACGTCACAGCCTCCAGTCCCCTGTGCTGCTGCAGGTCAGTGATGCTGGACACCTGGGTCACGAGGGAGCCCACTTGTCTGTGGTGGACAGTTCTGACTTCTATCTGCAAGGCTGCTCCCACCCCAGCCCCTGGTCTCAGTCTGTGGTTTGGGGACAGAATAGACCAGCCCCTCCCTTTTCCGAAGGACAGCCCTTCAGAGAGGCGGCAGTGCCAGCGCGAGTCTGAGCTCCGAACTGTCTCTCTCCGTATCCTCCTCTGTGACAGGCGGATGACCCCAGGGCCTGCCTTGTGGTGATACAGGGAGCCTCGCAGGACAGGAAAGTAGCCCTAGGAGCTCCTATGCTGTCAGGGTGTTAGGAGGACACTGTTTGGTACATGGCAACACGTCCCCTGGGGACCCAAGGTGGCTATTTCTCTCTCCGTGGTCCCGGGCAGAGCCGGGCTGCCCTGGCCTCAGCCAGGCTTGCTGTGAGCGCGTGGACTGACCTGACTGGCACAGAGGTTTCAGACGGTGGGACCTGGGCGCCTGGGGGTCTGAGGAGGTGGCTCAGGGCAGCTGTGGAGGTGGCGGCAATGGGCCGAGTGGAGGTCAGGCTCCTGAATGCTCCCCTCCCCCACGCAGCGCAGCCTCAGTCCCATCTGTTTTACATATTGTGGTTCTTGGAGAAATGGCTTCTGAGGAAGGTGGGCTCCTTGGAAGGGGCTGGCTCAGCCTGCAGGCCGCCACGGTCCAAGGGTCCGGGACCTCCACTCGTCATTACTACTGGTCCGGCTCGGGGCTTCACGTGTGCCCCTTTGGCTGGTCTCTCCACACCCTTTTTATGTTGCACAGCAGTGTCATTTCATGCTGCCCCAGCCCCTTTGGGCTCTTGAGCCAGGCAGGGCGACCTGACTGACAAACACCGTGGCTGTTGGCACGTCCTCTGTGTCGCTTTCAGGTTCAGGGGCTGGTCCAGGGCTATGAGAAGCAGGGTGGGGTCTGGTCCCGAGACCCCCCACGCCAGCATCCCTCCTCCCACCTCGCACCGCACTCAGCACCCCTCCCTGCAAGCATGGCGTCTCCCCCACCCCCTCACGCCCACTCCTTGTTCCTGAACTATCCGGGAGGCCGAAGGCTTGGGGACCCCTGCCCCAGCCTGGCCACATTCCTTTCCTAGAGTGTTTGTTTGATTTTTCTTCTGTCCTGTAAACACTCCAGGAGCCCGTGGGCATGGCAGGCACTGTTTAGAGAGAAGCGACGATGACTGTCCAGCTCGGTGGTGGTTTCAGGCTGAACTGATCTTCCCGGCAGAGGCTGAGACCCTCAGTGGAAGAGCAAGGGGTGCGGGTGGAGGGACCTGACCAGGGCCCCAGGGCTGGGCCTGGGTTGGGGACCTGAGACCCAGCCCTGCACAGCCTGCTCTGGGGGCCCTTCTTCTGGGACAGGACGTGCGACGACCCGTTTCCCTCCCAGAGGCACTGCGCTCTCTCTCTCTCTCTCTCTCTCTCTCACACACACACACACACACACACGTGTACACACACACAGGTGGGCACAGGGCTGCTCCCTCAGCCAGCAGGTCTCCCCCAGAGGCAGCCTTGGCAGAGTGGCCCATCTGGCCTGTGTAATGGGGGGTCTTTGGGTGGCGTGTGGTCTCCGTGTTGGTTCAACTTGCGGCCCCTGTCCCTGGGCTTTCAGGAGACCTCCGGGAAAGGCTGGGGCAGCAGCAGGGCCCCCTGATGTGTCTCCTCCTGCTGGGACAGGCCTCACCCTGTGTGGGCACTTGCAGTCACAAGAAGACCCTCCCTCTCTCAAGTCCCCCTGCCCCCGTGCTCCCACACCCACAGCCCACACTGGGCACACACGTCTGCGCTGACAGTCGCTGCCGCTCCCACCCACGTGGTCCAGGGACTGTTTCACAGGCAGCCAAGTGCTCACTCGCATGTGCAAACACACACACAGACCCAAGGACCAAGCACTCACACACATGCACAGGCACGCACACACATACACACACACCCTTGCACACACTCGCCCTTCCACATTGCACTTTTTCCTCCGCAGGGAAGAGCAAGGGGTGGGTGCTCCCTCCTGAAAGCCCCACCATTTCACCCGTGGAGTGCCAGCGCCCACACCCCTTTCCTCCTCCTGGCATCAGCAGCACGAGTTTCTTTCGGGGACCTGCCCCTCTCCGGGCCCCACATTCAGCCTGGGCTGCCCCCTCGAGAGAGCCCAGGAGGTGAGCCAGACCCAGCCAACCGGGGGCGCGCCACAGGGCAGGGGTGGACACATGACCCAGCTTGGCCGAAGGCAGCCCTTGGCCAGAGGCTGTCCCCGCAGCTGCACTGGTGGACTGAGAGCCCAGGGATGCGTGGCGTGAACCCACACGGGAGGAAGCAGGGTCCTGACTGAGGCCTGCTCCTCCAGCTCCCTGGTGCCCCCTGGCCAGCCCATGCCCGGGGCGGGAGCCACGTTGGGGTCCCTTGGAGGCACTTACCAGCCTGCCTTAGGCCCATTAGTTTGGGTTGGATTCTACTCCTTGCACCCAAAGGCGTCCTGAGCCCTCCAGTGGCGGGGGCGGGGCATTGAGAGGATGACAGGCCTGGGGGCACTTCAATGTGACGAGGGAGCCAGGACGCCAGGCTGTGTGAGAAGGTGGGTTGGGTGGCTCTGAAGTGACCTGGTTAAGGGGTGGAGCCAGGACGGACAGTCAGGCTCCGTGTCCCCAGTCCTGCCCTTCCTGCATCCTTCCCCTTCGGGACAGCTCCAGATCTGCTTCCCTAGTGCCAGCCTGCCAAGCCGCTTGGGGTCTCTCTGAGAGCAGCCTGTGCTCCGCTGTGGTGGGGGACGGACTCTCAGCTGGGGGGCCTCTGCTCCGTGGTCCTCGACCTCTTCGCAGAGGGGCAAGGGGGTCAGTGGACACTCGCACCAGCCTCCAGTCCCCCAATGGGACGGCCCTGAGGTGCATTCCCTAATTTCTCAGAAAGCCCCACGCCAGGTGGAGACCGAGTATCTGCAGAGGGGACCAGCCGTTAGGCGCCTCCCTAACGCCCCTGCCCCGCCCTGCCCCTCCAGCCTTTACTTGCTCTTCCCAGGGAACCTACAAATCAACAACTGCTCCCCAAGACCTGGTCTTCTGGTCTGCTCCTGGGGAATGCAAATGGAGGCAGTTATTTTGAGGGTAAAACAAGACCGTCTGTCTCTAGAGCAGAGCACCATACGGGGCATAAAGTAAGTGCTTAATGAACACCGGTCATTGTGGTTGTGTCATTCCCCTCTGCGCCATTGGCATCGCCGCTGTCACCCTTACTACGGTCATCGAAGTTGTGTTTCCCGGCTTGGGCCCGGGCTGCCTAATGTAACAGATTCCCCCGTTCTCCTACCCCGCCTCGCCCTCCCCTGCATGGAACCTGGTGGCAGGCACTCTGCAGAATTGCACTCCAGATCAGCTGCCAATCAGATGTCCCAAGAACTTGCCCCTGGTCCTGGCACCTGCCAGGGGCCCTGCTGCAGCTGCTCTTTCTGCCTTTCTGCCTTTGAACTGTAAGGTAGAGGCTCAAGTGTCCCGGTTGGAGCAAGGCCAGGGGAGCTGGTCCCTCCCTGTGGGCCTGTCAATCCCCTCCAGCGGTTTCCAGCAGGAAGATTCAGTGCCTTGCAGAAGGCAGGCGTTCTCTGGGCCCAGATGGCTGCACCCCCAGCCCTTCCCCACACAAGATGCGCGTCCCTCCTGCTCCGTGGTCCGGTGATTAAAGCAAACATATTCAAAGCAAAGAGTTGTGCCAAATCAAAGGGAAAACAAAGAATGCATAAAACCCCAGCAGTTTAAGTTTCATATTGGAATATCAAAAGAATATTGAAATATAGGAATATCAAATACCAATTGGTTCTTTTTTTAATGTTTTGCATTTACAGACTCCATTTCAATGGGATAAAGCCTGCTGTCTTTAAGAGGCTCCCGTATAATAGAAACTTCGCTGGTTTTAAAAGAAACAGATTGGAGACCTGGGACACAGATAGGTTTTCTCCTGCGCCCCCCACCCCACTTTATTGTACAGCTGTATGGGGTCTAAATGCAAGGGCACCCGGAGGTCTCCATTGGTTTGTTAGCTGGGTCATCAAGGTCCCGTGGAGGAGCTCGCCTGATCCTGCTGGGTGCTGGGGAGACACAGAGTAACGGGCAGCGTCGTATGTTATGGTTCCTGCCTTCAAGGAATCTCAGTCCTCCTGCTTAAATAAGGCTAACCCTGAATGTATTAGTCAAGGTTCTCTAGAGAAACAGAGTGAGTTGTATGTGGGTGTATTTATATAGAGCGGTCTGTCCGGCAGGTATCCAGCCATGTAACATGAAAAATAGAGACCTTTACTGGAGAAGGTACAAGGTACAAGAACCATTGTACATAGGACAATGACACCTCAGTCCCCTTCAAAGTAGGCGCCTCAGGACCTCACACAGTTGTCCCAGTCATCATCAGCTGCCCCGTTGTATTTCCCTGAATCTCATCAATGGTCTGAAATCTCTTCCATTTCAAAGGTGACTTCTGTTTAGGGAAAAGCCAGAAGTCTCAGGGTACCAAATAGGGGGGTTGAGTTACCTGGGTGATTGGATGTTTTGCCAAAAAACCCTGCGTGAGACACAATGCATGAGGGGGCGCATTGTCGTGAAGAAGCTGCCAGTCACCAGTTGCCCATAGCCGCGGCCTTCTGAATCATCAGAATAGTTTCTGCAGAGGAATGTTCGAGCTTAACGTAAAATTTGTCGCGGATCCATTGCTCCACTCGCTCGGTCATTTTGAATGCAATGACTACACAGTGCACATGCTCACTCAGTGGCACCTACTGCCCCCACTGACTAATGCAGTGAAGTCATCATTGTTCATGCCCACATATTCCAGCCCGCTCTCCTTGGCTGCCAGGTTACATTGCTGTCACACAAACTCTTCTCGTTATACTAACAATGGCTGGACTTTTTTCCGGACAGACCTTGTATATATGTGTGTCTTTGAACTATCTATCTATTATCTATCTTTATATCTATCTATTTCTATATCTCTATGTCTATCTATTTAGAGATTTATATTAAGACATTGGCTCATGTGGTTGTGAGGGCAGGTCCAAAACCTGCAAATCAGACCAGCAAGCTGCAAATTCCAGCAAGAGTTGATACTGCAGCCTTGAGTCCAAAGGCAGCCTATGGGCAGAATTCCTCCTCCTCGAGGAACCTCAGTGTTTGCCCTTAAAGGTTTTCAGCTGATTGGATGGGTCCTACCACCTTGGGGAGGGTAATTTGCTTTGCTCAAAGTCTACGAATTAGATGTATCACATCTAAAAAATACCTTCACAGCAACAGCAACATTGGTGTTTGACTAAACAACTAAGTACCACAGCCCGGTCAAGTTGACATGTGAAGTTAACCGATGCATTTATCAAACAACCTAAAAGGAGCATACAATTCAGTGGGGAGTTTGCCTTGTTGCTCAGCCCCTCCGACGCACCCAGCACTGCTCCCAGTACTGGGGAATGGGTGAGAAACCGGGAGGCCAGGCTTCAGGCACCCCTCTGAAGGAAACCTGGCAATGAACGAGCAGATACATGCCCAAGGCATGTTCAGGGAGTGGGAGAAGCTGTGGAGAAAATGCAGTGGGATAATGCAATGGACAGAAGTGACGTGTAGCTCTGGGTGCAGGGAGAGCAACTTGGATGGAATGGACGGTCACCTCTCTGGGGAGGTAACATCTCAACCAAGAGCTGAACAACGCGAAGGAGCCAGTGATGTGACAATGTGTGGGAAGCGTGTTCCCGGCCCAGGGAGCAGGCTGCGCAAAGCCCAGAGATGGGAAACAGGCTGAGATCAGAAAGAGAGCTCATATGACCAGAATGAGTGAAGGGGCGTGTCATGAGTTTAGAGGAGTAGATCATGGCTGGAACATTCTGGAGTTGGTAGACCGTTTATATTCTACAACGAATGGGAAGCCTTTAGAAAGTTATAAGCAAGGGAATGACATGATCTGATTTATGGTTTTGGAGAGCTGCTCGGGCTGCCGGGTAGAGAATGGTGTAGGGAAATAAGTTACAAATGGAGAGCCCAGTTGTGAGGCTGCTGCAAAAATCCAGGGGAGAAGAAACAGCTCCTGGTGCTGTCAGGAGCTCTGCAAATCCTCTTGACAATGAAATAGGCAGAGCTGGTAAAAATATTAGAAAGCAACTATTAAAGTCTCTGGAAATTGTTCTGAGGACACACAACAAACGAAGAAACATTTATCCAAGAAAATATATTAAATCTGTGGCGATGCATATGTAATCCACTCCCTCCTCTCCAATAACACAGGGCCCCTCTCTCCCCCGCTCCCCGTGGAAGCTACAGCATCTCCTCAGGAGGAATGAGCCGCCAGTGTTTCTCATTGTCCCCAGCTCCGGGCTGCAGAGGCTCTATCCCAGGCGAGCGTGGCTGAGGGGTCTGGGCTTTGTCCTCCAGTTAGCCCCCACCTGTAGAGTGGAAGCGCGACCCCAGGTGGGCAGGCCAGGGTTACTGGGTTCCAGGTGCCAGCTTGCTCAAAAGGTGGAAATTCCACTAACGGGAAATCGACATGAACACGGAAGTCTTACGGACAACATTATAAATGAAGAAGATCTAGCAATTATCGATAAAACGGTCAGCCTAACCACAGCGGAGTATTCATTCTTCTCAGGGCACATGGAATATTCTCCACGGTAGACCAGATACTAGGTCCTAAAACAAACTCCATTAAATTTGAAAGTGGTTGGAACAAAGTATGTCCTCTGGCTATAATGGAATGGCATTGGAAATCAGCAACAGAGGAAAATTAGGGAAATTCACAAATATGTGGAAATTAACCCATTCCTATAACCAAGGGAAATTAGAAAATACTGTGAGACGCATGCAAGTGAGGATACGACATATCAAAACATGTGGGTACAGCAAGAGTAGTGCTCAAATGGGAACTTATAGGTGTGTATTTAGAAAGAAAAAAGATCTCAAATCGATAACTTAATCTTCTACCTTAAATGACTGGAATAAAAAGAGGAAACTAACCCTAAAGTGAGAAAAAGGAAGAACATGATAAATATTAGAGAGGAAATAAATAAAATAGAGAATAGGCCAACAATAGAAAAAACCAAGGCAACCAAAAGTTAGGTCTTGTAAAAGATCAGCTAAGTCGACACTCCTTTAGCTAGACTGGCCTACGCAGAAGAGAAAAGACCCAAACAGCTAGAATTCGGAATGAAAGAGGAGGCATCAAAACTGACTTTATGGAAATAAGAGGGATTACAAAGGAACCCTCTGAGTATCTGTGCCAACAACTTAGGTAACAGAGATGAAACAGACAAATTGCTAGAACACACCATCTACCAAAACTGAGCTGAGAAGAAACAGATAATCCAAATAGACTTCTTCCAACTAAAGATATTGAACTTGCCATGTAAAAACTTGCCACAAAGAAAACCTCAGACTCGGATGGTGGATTCTACCGAACATTTCAGGAAGAACTGATACCAAGTGTTTCAAAAAAGAGGAGGAGGGAATCCTTTCCAACTCATTCTATAAGGACACCGTTTCCCCAACACCAAAGCCAAACACAGATATTACAAAGAAACCTACAGACTAACATCTCTTATGAACATTGAAGGAAATTAAAATAATCACTAACCAAACCAGTAAGATATAAAGAGGGTTGTACACGGTGACGGGTGCCATGTACCCTAGCAGTGGGGTGGCTGCAAGGGGTGAGGACAAGGAGGGGAACCCGGCGACTCCAAGGTTCCAAGGTTTGGGCTTGAAAAATTCATGCCATGTACTGAGGCAGAAGATAGAGCCACGTCATGTGTTTTGGGTGGGCACTAGGAGCTATCGTTGGATGTGTGCGAACAGTGTGGGGGATATCCCAGTGGACACCCTGGTGACAATATGCAGACACGCGGACCGCACCATATGGGGGGAGCATTCACTGTTGCCCTTCCTCCCCTTCTGTAACTGAGAAAACTGAGGTTTGGGAAGCTGAAGGCACCCCTTAAAGGGACCCGTTCCAGGTGACCACCAGGAAGGAACCAGTGCCTTGAGATGTCACTGAGCAGCCCAGGGGCCACCCCATAGGCATTTTTGTTTGGATGAGGGAATCCCTGTCCTTTACTGCTGAAGACATTCTGAGCGGAGGTTTCGCCCTTGGCAGCTGGAAGCATTCCCTGAAGTGTGCTCCAGTACTGTTCCACAGGCTGTTCCCTGTATAAGCCCACTCTCCCTGCTCCTTGGAATGAAACCCAGCCCTGAGGCTGGGGAAGAGATGGCCTCAGGCATGGCTGGACCCAAAGATCCTCACCCTGTTGCTGGGGGGTCAAGGCCCACATCCTATCAGCTCAGCAGCCCTGACAAAAAGAGGACTTCACCAATAGGAAGGACTCCTTTGGGCAGGCTGGAAGCAGCTGTCCTTTTTTGTGACGAGACTTGAGAGGTTCTGATTCAGCCCTTTTTTTAGATCTCCGTGGAAACAAGGAGCATCTGTTCCTGGAAGGAGAGGGGAGGGTGCTGGGCAAGTAGAAAGCCCCAGACGCCCACTGTACCTGCCACCGAAGGGCTTGTGGGTCTTCGTTTGGGAAATGCTACAGCCTAGATCGCCCTCTTAGAAATGCACAAGGCATCTTGGAAAATTAAAGGCTCTGAGAAGTCCTGCGGAAAAAAAGATAAAACCCCTTGGAAAAAGGTAACCCAGCATTTAATACGCCCTTTCGTTTTCTGTGTTAAAGTTCACTAATGAGCATCAGATGAATCCCAGTTTTGGGAACGGCTTGGGAAGCGCCGGGCGCCCGGACCCTGCTCCCGAGCCCCAACCCTCCCGTTTGTGAATCCTTCCAAGCTGCGGAGAAGGAAGGGAAAACGAGGGCCTGGGCTCCAGGGGGCGCTGTGTGCGTGCCAAGTCAGCTCAAGGCCCGTGTGGCACCGCTGTGGCGTGCACTGGGAGAGGCGGTTGTCCCTAGTATGCCCACCATCCCCCAATATGTGTGGCTGAAGTAGGGAAAACCTCCATGGTACCCCAAAAATGTGCCCATAAAATTGTCAGACTATGGAAACAGCGCCCCCGCCCCGCCCCCACCCCCCACCCCACCATGCCGCCACCGCTGTCCCAGAAGGTCTGGGATGCATAACCTGAGTTATTCAATGGTTAGGAGTGTAGACTAATCCTCTCAGAGTCGCTGGGGTTTGTACGTGTTCACAAATTCAGGACAAAATTTATGTTTGGGTATGTTTCAGATTTGTCTCATGCAAATGGGAAAAGCACCGCGTTGGTTGTAACTTCATGAGGCTGGGAGATCAGCCCCCAGATCTGTATCTTGAGATAAAACGGGGCCATTACGGAGGCGGGCCACTCCTGGAACGGCTTCCCATGGAGCCCCAGCACCATAATTGAGGACTCTGATGGGACGGAGATGTTCCAAGAATGTTCCCAACCACCGGGATTGCATCAGCCCTGCCTCGGGGAGTCCGGGTAGAGGCTCCCGACCAGAGGGCACTGTGTCCCCTGCACACAGCAGGCTGGATTCCCAGAGCGCTACCTGCTGGCCCTCACACGGGGTGTCCCTGCCCCACTCGATGGTGGCCAGCCTCGTCTAGCTTTGTCCCTGAGGAAGCGAGAGATGGGCTCCCAGAACTGCTCAGACCACCAAAGGCAAAAGGGAGGAGGCAAGATACCAGGAAGAGGCCACAGAGCCGTCAGGAACTCGCTTTCTCTCGATAACCGGAACCCCCTTCGACCCTCCAGACCCTCAGCTTTTGTCCAAGGATTTTTATGTCCAAGACCCTTCTTCTGAGGGACACATGTCTCTCCCTTTTCACTGTGGAAAGTTGTTGAATAGGGAACAAGCTGCAAGGCCCTTTGGAAAGCTACCTGCTTCAGACACGGAAGCTTTGGGGGTCATCTCTAAGACCTCTGCCCCCCACTAACAGCCAAGGAGATACAGAAGTTCTGATGATCCAGAGTCCACAGGGTCAAACTAGGAAAGATGTTGGTGAAACATAATTGACAAAAGATTGACACGTGGAATGCACCACCCAATAGAAATATAACGGAAGCTACAAATGTAGTTTTATAACTTCTGGTAGCCTTAATAAAAAAAAAAGCAGGTCAAATTAGTTTTAATTCATGTTAACAATATGTAGCATATATAATAAAGTTTTAATGAAAAATATTCAAAGCACCTCAGCTTTTAAATTGAAATGCATTCAATAAAATTAAAAATTCAGTTCCTTAGTAGCACTGATCACATTTTCCATGTGGCAGTGGCTCAGCCTTTGCTCTTAACTGTCTAAACGTCCAACTTTTGGAATGAAGACTACATTTTTTAATGATTCAGACATATACCCTTTCTCGGCTTCTTGTGCTTGAAGAACAGGAACGGAATTATTTTATTTTGGCAGCTTAAAATTTTAGTTTAAAAGCAATATAACAACTGTAAGAGAAATTTGAACAGAAGGAAAAAATTGCCCATAACCCTACCTTGCACATTCCCGTGTACACGCCCTCCACACCACACACATCACACCTCACATTCCTCACACACATGCATGCACACACACACACTCCCAATTTGCACATCAGACAAGGTTAAGTTCAATAACCCTCCCTCAAACACCGCCCCCTCAGAGCCCTGCCCTTATCACCAGCACCTAGTACCCAGTAGGTGCTCAATAAACACTTGTCGAATAAGCCACCTCTGCAGCCCTGTCAGTTTTGCTCTGTAACATCTCTTTTTATAGCAAAACACATTTCCAGTTTCCAGCATCCTCTTCACACCGGAAGGCAGACGAGGATGCCGTGCAGGAAGCTGGCCCATCCCAAGAAGCTTTACAAGCGCTGTTTTTATCAACAACACTGCAGGGACCATCTATCTGCACGTAGTGTATCGACTGAATTGCGCCTTCAGTCTATCGTCTCCAGGGCGGCCAGACCAGGCCAGACCTGGGATCCCACTTACAGCTCTCCAGCTAGGTCGCCAAGCTGCCCTCCCAAAAGGTCATACACCCGTCCTGCCTGCCAGAGCGCCCCGGGTTACGCTAACGTTGCCAGCAGTTTGTGTCCTGTTAAAACGATTTCTTGTGCTAAATAAAGTGGATTGGTTAAAGATTGCATTTGGCCCGATGTTTATATTTTGTTTCATCAGACTTGCATGCCTTTTCCTTTGCAATTTTCTCTTTGGCTTCAAAGCTTAGAAAATAACTACTTCTCCAGGAGCCTGACAAATATTTGATTGTCTTTTCTGTTAGGCTTTGGGGATAATGTAATTTTTTATGTATAGCTTTTTTTTATTGGAAAAGCTAATATAACAACATTGTGGAACATTTTGAAATAAAATCGTTCATACCCAACACGACCACCCCATCGGAACTCCTATCATTTTCTGTGGCCCCTTTCAGCGTTTTCCCATGTGCACACATATTTTACATAGTTTGAGTCGTGAACTGAGGTGATGTTATTTTCTGCTTTTTCACTTAACATAATAGCATAAACATTTTCCCATGTTGCCTCCTAGCCTCCTGAAGAATAATTTTAGTTGCTGCATAATATTTTATTGAGTGAATGTACCTTACAACTTGATTAACCAATGCCTTCTTTTTGGATACCTGAGTTGCCTTCAGCTTTTTACCATTAAAAACAATTCAGCAATAAATACTTTTATGCATAAAGTCTTTTTGGATGATTTCTTTAGGATCGAGTCCCGGAGGGACATTCCTGGTAAAGGGTATTAAACCACAGCAGACAGTTGTCTACACAATACCCCTTCATCCTTATAAACAGCACCTCAGATCCTGTTCAATGTTAAAATTACTTTCCCAGATCCCCTTGCAGCTGGCCCAGCCCTTTGCCTCAGTGAGAAACAAGCAGCAGCCCGAACTTCAGGTGACTGGGAAAACTATTGACTTCTGGTTTAAAAAGGAGCAATTTTGAGACCGGGGGGATGGAAGCCACCCCTTGGGCTGGTACAGCAGACAGAACGAAGGACGCTGGCCACTGCGGGCATCATGGAGGTGGTGTCTCAGCCCCAGACCCTATTTCTGGACTCTTGGAATGTTTCTCATCAGTCTGTCATTCCTGAAGTATTTTAGAATACCATTATCAGAATTCCTGTGTTTCCCAGAGTCGGGGGAGGATAGGGAGGGTTTGGAGGAGGGAAATGATATTTACTTAACACCTCTCAGGTATGCACCAGGTGCCTAACCTACAACATGTCCCCTACTCTTTGAGGACACCTAAAGGGCAGATGATATCTTCCCCATTTTACAGATCAGGAAGTAGGGCCAGACAGCTTAAACAATTTTTCCAGGTTTTCTGACTGTCAAGTGGCTGAGCCATGACCCAAATCCAGATCTATTTAACTGGAAGTTCCACGATCTTTCTGTTTCTAAGAGAAATATGGCTGCATCGGGGAAGGAGAGGTGAACCCCACTCATTCAGAAAGCAAATGCTGTGGGGGTTAGAAGGGGACGATGTTTGTCCCTGAGTTCACTGTCCCCTGCAGTTAAGTTCCCTTCAGACTCATGCTCATAATAACTACGACCATTTCTGGTTTTAGCCTTTTCCTTCTAGTCGCCTTTTTTTTTTTTTTTTTCTGATTTCAAGAGCGGTGTTATTGCCACATATTGGGACAACCTAAGGGAAAAAATCGAAATCATCCACACTCTCATTCCTAGAGTTAATCGCTAAGAATATTTTAGTGTGGCTCCCTTCCAGTCTTTTTTCCCACGTTGCTATTGTTTACATATTTACATACCATTTCTTCCCAGCGCCCATCACATTGCCTGGCTAGGAAGACTTCGGCAAACCCTGACTCAACCGATGCGTAAATAAACTGGGGGTGTCGCATCCCAGGCCTAGCGGGGTGCCTGGTACACAGTGGGCCGCCACTAAATCCTCGCCGAATGAAGGAACAAGGAAATACACGAGCACTTTTTGTCTCGGCTCCTAGCCTGACACATAGTACCTTCTCATTAAAATGGAAGAAAGTGATTAAGCACTGTTTTTTCATAACTTTTTATCAGAAACATGCTCTTGTTTCATCAGAAACTATTGTTATTGCTTTTCATGGCCGTGTAACGTTCTGCCACTTACTCTTTTACTGGCCTCCTATTGTTGCATATTTAAAGAGTTTTCACATTTTCGCTATTATATAAAAGGTTATGACTGTCCTCTCTGTGCGAAGCTGTATATACTTTAAATGGATCCCTCAACGTAAAATTATTGGGCCAAATGTTTCTGACCTATTGCTATTGAAATCAGTCTATTCGAAAACTTCGTTCAGACCCCTGTCCAGACCAACAGGGTCCACACACGTCTGCTTCATTTTATGCTCAGCATCCCTGAATACCATCAGCGTTTTGTTTTGTTTTGCTTTCCCGCCACGATTGCATTTTGCTGACTGCTAAGCATGACATACAAGAAACTCCAGGATGAACAAGATGAGGAAGGCCCAAAAGAGCTGTTTTAAAAGTGGCATTAATTTAGTCCTCCTGAGTGCATGATGGTGTATATACTTCGAATGCCAGAGTGTTCGTAACGGGCTCAGTCTCCTCCTCTGGTCAGTGAGAAGCAGGAGCGAGCGAGCCTTTGCGGCTGTTTTCAGCTCTGATGGACTACAGTTCTGGATCCGTCTCAGGCACCCACAGGAATGTAGATTTCTTTCCTGCTCTGCACTGGTTCTTTTTGTCAAGTGCAAACTCATTTGAGAGTTAATTATGTGGTTTAATTGGGCTTAACACTCTTCTGGCTTAGCTCTGACAAGGGCCTAACCTTTGGGTAACAATTAAAATAAATAATGTTTGTAGGCTGCATTATAATTTTCAAATCAACTTCACATGCCTCAGCTCCTTTGAACCACAAACCATTCCTGAAAGAAGGTGGGTATTACCATCACACCCATTTTTGAGAGCAACGTGAGCTTCGGGGCATTCTGTTGACTTGCCTGCGATCACATGG
>PVJD01017428.1:0-17578 GCA_004026545.1 Mormoops blainvillei | reverse complement strand
CTCAGTCTTCCATTCATTGGGCATTTAATGGGCACCTCCTCTGTGCAAGGCCTTGTTCGAGGCACCCAGATGAGTCAGATGTAGTCCCCGTGTTCAGTGATCTTATGGCCAGCGGAGGTAGGCAGACAGATAATACTGCAGGGAGTACTATGGGAGAACATCACGGGCCTTTCAAGATGAGGTGAAGTATATGATGTCTTAGAAAATGAGGATTGTGATAGAAACAGATGATCGAGGCTAGAACAGCACGTACAAAGGCTCAGGCTTGGGAGAAAAGCATGACCCTCCAGGTAGTAGCTCCAGAGGGCTGAAGGTTAGTGTTAGGGTGAGGGCTATTGGGGGAGGGGTGGGAACTGAGGCTGGGGAGGGGAGGGCAGGAGCCAGAGGGAGGAGGAAGAACTTGAACTCTCTCCACAAAGTCTGAACTATGGGCACACCACTGGAAAGTCTTAAGCACCAGAGTGAGATGCTCAAATTTGTCTTCAGGGTATATCACCCTGTCAGGGGCACGGAGAGTCAATGGAGAGGAGTGAAACAGAAGGTCAAGCTCCTTTAGGAAGTGATTATAGTAATTCTAGGGGCCTAGACTAAGGCAAAGACAATGGTAATGGGGAGGAGGAGGAAAGTAAAGGGAATTCTAACTGCATGTGTGAGAGAGAAGAGCCGCGGATGACTTCCAGGCCTCTGCCATGGGCATGTGGGTGAGCGATGATGCCTGTCACCCATACAGGGAGGAGAGGAGGAACAAGTCTGGGAAAAGGAAGATAATGAGATGAGTGTTAGATGAATTGACTCACAGTGTGTCATGGACATCCTAATGGAGAAGACCAGGCAGCCCTCATTCTAACATAGGGATCTGGTGCTCAGATAAGAGAAACTGAGGAGTCACCAGGGAAGAAGGTGTGAGTTGAAACCAGTCATTGGGGTGGAGTCACTAGGTAAAAAGTCTGGACAGAGCAGGCACCTGAGGACAGAGCCTGAGGAACTCCCAACTCTCAAGGCCGAGAGAGGCTGAAGGACAGGGGAGAACATGAGAAGACAATGGGGAGATCAGTACATTGCCTTAGAAGATGGAAGGGAAGACTGTCTTCATAAAAATGAAGGGATCTGCAGTGTCCCTTGCCACATAAAAAGGTCAAGAAAGAGGAGGTTGCTGATGACCTAAAGTGAAAGCAATTGCTGCAGGAGCAGAGATAATATTATTGAACAAATGGATAAGGCTTTGTCACATTGTCACAAGGACAAACTCCAGGATCCTGGTCTTTGGATATTGGTCCTACAAAAAGCATTAGGCAAAACAGCCTACCTTATTATAACAGAGCAGCGAGAATACTTTATTGCCTATTTATTTGCACATAATGCGATGCTAAACAGAATAAAGGAAGAATTAAACAGTTTAAGCATTCATGGAGCGTGAGTCTCAAGACGCTAAAGTTGGGTAAATTGACCAAAAATAATCTTTTCTTAATGGCTTTTTTCACAGAATGCGTTTTTACAGAATTCCAATCACAAGACAGTATAAAAATCCCAGAGAAGATCATTCTGTATTCTGTTTGTAAATCACTGTAATCCAATCTTGATAATTTATGGTAGTGTTTAACCCTCACTTGTAGCAAATCCTTTCTCCTATCTCATTTCAGTCTCTTCAGATATATTTTTAGGGCTATCCTGTCTTGTTCTGATCCCAGTGGATAACAGATGGTTACTGTGTTCCATATATCAATCCTTCCCATACTTGCAGGTGAATGATAAATTTTCATTCTGCTTGGAATTCCCCAGGCTAAATAACTAATGAAGCCTAAAGAATTGATCTTGCAGAATGCCGAGAGGATTAACTACTTAATGGACACTGACCTGAGGCAGAGCAGGCAAGGACATGACAATGGAAGTTTTTAATCAGAAAGAGAAATATGCGAGACAGTATTACATCTTTCCATTGGTTTTATGTTTTCAGTTGGTTTTTATGTATCTTTTGATGCTTTGCATGTGAATCCCTTGACATTTGTATGGATGAATTGCAAAGAGGTTTCAGTGAGTCTGGAGGTGCTCCTTCCTTAAATGTTCTGTAATTCCATAGGGACCGTTTTTCCTTCCCTTATCCTGATTGGGAGGTTTATTTGCACAGGAAACCCTAATACTGGCAACGCAGGAGAAGTGAAGTCATGAGCACTTTCTTAGGATTTTGCTGGTAGAGCTTGGTATTGTTTTTTGCTACTGCTGGTGTGGTCTGCTCTGTACTCTTGGAGTGGGTCAAGGCTGAATCAGAAATCATCAGAGCTACTACAGTCAGTGTCCTCCAGGATCAGACAAGAACCTTTCTGTCTCATTGATCTGCTTTAGAGAAAAGGAGCAAACAGCAATGCTTAATTCTAAATTGAGTTAGGGATTTACAAAATTATTAAAGGAAGGCTCTCAGTCCCTGGGACCATCAGCATGTCATGGTGACCAGAATTTTGCTTGTGTGTAACACATGGATAGCTACCTATAGATGAGCCACGACTGCAAAAGTTTGAAGTATGTTCTAAGTCACACAAATTATTTAACATGTGTGATGCCAACTGTATATATTACCCACATTTTTGAAAGAAGACTGAAGTTGTTCTTTTTCTATTTCCTGATAGAAAATATGTGCCTAAGGAAAAGTAAGATGGATTAGCCTTGGAACATTGTTCAGATATTCTGACATCTGCCACTGAGAAAGCAGTGCATTATTGAAGAGAGATCTGGAAACATTGATTTTCTTCCAAAATCTACCACTGTAAACAGTTCCCTTATACATTTGAAGGCTCAGTTAACCCCAACTATAAATCACTTCAATTTTTTTTAGGGCATATAAAGGGTGTTATTCATTCAAAATAGTTTCACTTGCCCTCTTTTGAAATTACCAGAGTTGTTGACACTTGTCAAGGAGGGGGCTGGGAGTGGGTTGGGGAAGGGAGAGAAGGGACCCTCGAGTATCATAGTACAGACAGTGCTGGGCACATAGAGAACATTCCACAAGTACTTGCTCGTTTGTTGATTAGTTTTCTGTTTTAAACTTCTTAGCCCACTGCCTATTTATGATTCTCTAGTTTTGGAGAAGTCTTTGAGATATTAGTTTATCCTGCTTATTCACATATAGCTCTCAGATCACCCTCCTAGTCCTTGTACTCAAGGAAAGAAGTCTTATGGGGCAACATTATAAAGACCTAGAGAGAAAGAGGAAAAAGGAGTCAGGCTATGTTCTACAGCAGTGACTTTCAACCAGTGTGCCACAGAATTTTAGTAATTAGTTCATGTGTGCCATCATATGACAAAGGTTAAAAATCGCTGTTCTAGAGGAATGTCCCTAATGAGGGCCCTGCACGTGGTATAGCCTTTGGTGGTTAGAGGGTCTTGGGTCAATAGCAGCCTAGCTTTTGGATCCCTTATTAAAAGAAAATGGGGGCCATACCTGATCTTTCCCCCACTATTTTGCCTTTATCACATTTAAATCATTTTTTATGCGTCCGTGTGATCCCATACCCGTGTCAGCGTATCCGCCGGCCTCCTTTGCTTTCCCCAGTTGTTGGCTCTGCCCCGAGCCGGTCGAGGGGCTCTCTGTCGGCGCCGTGCGTCGGTCACCTGGGGAGAGCTTAGCTCCCTGCACCCAGAACCCCTCCCAGAGACTCCCACCCGTGTGCGCTGCGGGAAGGCCCAGGCATCAGTATATTTTTAAAGTGCGCCAGAGGATTCTCATGTTCACATGGGGCTGAGCCCTGCGGCTTTACCGCACAGCCAGGTTTTTATATATATTTTGCCTGTAAACTCATAAAAGTGAGAGAATTCCAGGGAAAAAATACAGAGTAAAAATGAATTCGTTCTGCCTTTGCTTGCTCACCAAGACAAAACAGGGCTTTGTGTCCTAGAGATCTGGGGCTTCTTTTTATGGAGGGGTGAAACTGAGACCTTTATTTCCCAAAGTCTCTTGGATGTTAAAATTTGAGTGCTCCTAGTGGGGAATGGACCATGAGGCTTGGGCAAGATGAGGCTAAGCAGCCAAACCTGGGAGAGCCTTGTTTCAGAGGATGGAGGAAAGGGTAGGATCTTCACAGGTAGTAGAGACCTACAGCCCTGCCCGCATACTCTACCTGGGTGATCGCAGGCCTCTGAGGGCCACAGTGCTGGAGACCTGGGTGCTGGGCCTGAAGCATGAGGGCCCTGGGGTCCACGGTCTCTGTGGCTAAGAATGGTGAAGAAGGAGTGGACATTTGCCATCCATCGTATGGACCACACAGACCTGGACAGTGGACACCTTGGTGGCAGTCTTGATGGACTCTAGACCCGCTGCTTTGCTGAAAATCTCATGGAAAATATAAATCTTCTGAAATTATTATGTAGTCACAGGAAGGGTATAGCTTCCCCAAACATGACCGAGATTGAAATTATGGCAGCTAAGGATTCAGAGCCAAACATTACTATACGAAAGGTTTTTGTTTTTTTCACCTGAAGGGTATAGATTATATTCTAGTGTTTGTCATAAAAGGAATCAAGCCAACAGCCTTAGATGAATTGAATAACTCCATATCAAATGCTTTTAATTTTATTGGGTTTTTATTAGCTTTTGCTTTGGCCAGGAGCTCTGAGGACCTTTGCTGCAGGAGGACACTTGCATTTTCTTAGTCCATTTGTAGGATGTAGTGGTTGCTCAGGAATCGTTTATGGCAGGGCTCAGGGGTAGGAGTGTAGATGTGTTGGGGAAGGAGGGCAGAGAGAGTGGCCCAGGGGCTTGAAGTTGTGTTCTCACTTGATATAACATTGAGAAACAGTTGGAGGTTTATCTTTTATTTAAGAACGAGGAAGCTGCCCCTTCAATTAAAGCCTTCCAGCTAGAGCACCCCCATCCCCACTTCTACCAATAAGGTGAGAAATTGAAAAGCAACTTCACTAAGTGGTAGTGGTGAATGTCAATTGCACAAGCTAATGAAATGCTTTCTTCACAAAGGGAGCTTTAGTATAGTGGGAAGAACTTAGGTTTTAGAGTCACACTGAACTGGATTTAAATTGCCACTTACTAGCTCTGATGTATTTTTGTATTCTCAGGACCTAGCAGTGCATGGTGTATAATAGGCACTTAATGAATACTTAAATTAATGAATAATGGGTGAACTGAAAAAATAGCCATTTGACTCCTTGTAGTCACTTAACATACCCGAACCTAGCCTGAGTGTCTTTACCTGTAGAAAGGTATTTGGGCAGGTTGTGCGCGCACGCGCGTGCGTGTGTGTGTGTGCGTGTGTGTGTGTGAAGGAATTTATGCTACATTTTTGTTTTAAGTTCTCATTTCTGTTCTTTTATTTTGTTAGGGAGTCTTTAAGCCAAGCTATTATATTATTTTTGTTTGTTTTTCTCCTTAAGACAATTGTACTTCCAATGTCTTGATTTTTTACAATACCTGCAGATGTCAGAAAGCAAATAGGAAGGGAGCTGAGTGGACTTTGATTTTTGTTTTAATTTATGTCCTTCATTTTATTAAGGGAGTCTTAATGGATAGCCATTATATCAGTATGTGATCTCTGTAAAAATTTTTTTCTTCTCAATTTAGAAGTTTTTCCAGTTCAAAGGATCCATCTTCTGGTCACTGAGGAGTATAATCTATTAATCTTAATAGCGACTCAAACGAATAAACCTTTTATGGCTTAACCAAAGACACAAGAGGCATCCCATAAGAATGCAAAGGATGCAGCCCTTGTAAGATCCAAAAAGTGCATTCAGAGTTAGCGTAAGAAAGATGAGGGGGCTGTTTTTTAAACATCTGTTTCAAAACTTGGAGAACCAAAGATGAATTTTGCCCTTTGCAACACTATGGATGGATCCTGAGAATATCCATCCAAATCTTTTGGTCTGAGAATATCAAACCAAATCTTTACTGGAGTTGCATTTGCCCAAGAAACTAGTGTCACCAGTATTTTCTCCTGATAATCAAAATTTAGAGACAAAAATTGTTTTCTTTTCTTTCTTTCTTTCTTTTTTTTTTTTTTTTTTTTTTTTTACCAGACCCACAGATAGAGATATTAGGAGACTGAAGAGCATAAGAAAAGCTTACCTGTTTGTCTGCTTGATTGTCAGACACCCAGGATCACTTAGCTGCAGTTGTCTTAGGAAAGGCAGTTTTCCAGCTGGGAAATTCTCCTGGACGGCTCACCAAAACTGTCAGGGAGGGGGAGAACTAATTTTATTATTAGTCCTACAGGCGGACTAACAATAAAATGATAAAACTGACACAGCATTAGATTAACAGGAAAGAAACCAATTCAATATGTGCACATGGGAGAATCATAATAAGATGCTGACATTATAAAATGAGGCTCAAAGAAATGATCAAACCAGGCAGCCCTTAATACGTTTTAGACAAAGAAACAATAAATTTGTAAGAAATTGACAGGGCAAAAAAAAAAATGGTGATGCTCATTAGAAAAGAATCTAAGCAAAGTTTGGACTTGGGAAGTAAATTAGTAAAGGCATTACAAGGTTTGTTTTTACAGGCTTTTTGACTCTGAATTTTTTAACTCTTGTGATAAGTTTGTCTCCTAGTCCTCAGGAGTGGGGAGGGCACCTATCATGGAGATTTATTTCCTGCTTTTATGGGGACAGAGAAGAGTCAGAGAGCTTCTCCAGCTCCTGCTGTTCCTTGAGTGATTTTAATTCCAAATAATCTCGATGTTCTTGTGGGATATTTTGGGGAAGCCTGCCCTGGACACCAACAGTGGGCATACTCCGAACTAACTTGATGAGATTTTTGAGGATTTTATGAAATACAAGCTGCTTAAACCAGTGCCTGGTGTGATCCCCTTCTATTTGAGTTGCCTGCCAACAGCTGACGTCCCTGGTGCTGTTTACTCTTTGTGCTCTGATGGCAACAGCCTTGCTGAATAGGAATCCTCAAGTGCAGGAAGTTGCTGCAGAACATAGCTGACTTTAACCCCGTGTGAGACTCTTGAGAACTAACCCCCAAGCACTGCTGTAGGAGTGTTGAGTAGTGTTCCTGTCAGTAGAAGCAGGCTTGACTTGGCTTTCAAAGGTCCTCTGTCTTTTCATGAGGCATGTCTTATGATCCCTGGCAGTGTCTAGTTTGGGCTCCTGACTTTTGGGCACTCTGATCTACAGCTTTTCACTTAGATTTGACCCACCATTCTGATCCACTATTTCCCCTAACTTTCATTCTTTTAATTCGACTTGCATTTGTTACATGTTTGACATATGGCTTTAGGGATACAAGACAAACAAATCTTTGCCTTCTAAGCAGAAGAATTCTGGTAGAAGTGACTTAGATAAGAAATCTAAGAATTACAATATAGAAGGGGAAGTTCTCCAACAGAAACATATACACATACACGGGAGCCCTTCCTGGGACAGAAAACGTGTCAGGGAGGAAAGAGACATAATTCAAACATCCCTCCCTGCATTTCTGTCTCTCTGTTAGATTCTTCTGGTTCCCAGTTATGGCATCATCTCTGAAAACCACAAGGCAGTCTGAGTCCATGCATTCAACAAGATAGGCACCCACTTAGAATGGGAGCGCCAGGAGGGGAGAGGCCAAGCCTGTCTTGTTCAACACTGTACTCCAGGCCATGGGACAGAGCCTGGAGCATCAGCAGGCATGCAACTATTTCTTAAGTAAATGTGTGACTTACTTCTGAATGGAGCTGGAAGAAATGGATGATTTTTTTAAAGAAACTAGTCCTGGACAGTTCATAAGGCTTTACGTACCATTAAGTTATAATTTTAAAGGCAATACTTCTTTTGCCTTTACATGACCTGTTTTTAAAGACTTACCCATCTAAATGTCGGCCTGTACAATTCATTACAGTCTACTAACTCCATCAGCATACTTTTTGAAAAAGGCACAGTGTTCCCTAGCTATTAGATTTTGTGTGGAAATTGCTGGATGCTTTGTTCTTGCTTTCATTTCAAATTTTGCATCTGTCAGTAAATTGGAGTGATTATGCACATACGCAGAGTATTTGAGTATGTCCTACTTGTTAGGTATTTTAATTTTGTTTACTTTTTCTATAAATCTTAAAGGAAAAAAATTCCAGAAAGTGCCCTGTCTGAGGCACTGCCTTATGTAACTAAAAAAGATTTTCAAAACACACTTACTTTATTATTTAGAAAGAAAAGCAGATGGTACCATGTCTTACTCCCCTGAATATAGGTATCATTAGAAGATCAGGCTAAAAGTGGGGAGGCTGTCACAGGAGAACTGTGTGGCCCAGGGAATGAGTTATGCCTCAACTTAAAAGCCAAAGGTCCGAGAACCATTGATAAAAAAAAGTAAATGAAATTGATTTAGAAATGAAGAGTAGATCTAATAACATAAAAATACAGGTACACTTGCTCAGTTTGTCAAGGTGTCCCAGTGGTGCCGCAGTAGAATCAGAATTGGATGCTCTTTGTGTCTTTCCGGGGTCACGGTGCTTAGATTGCATCAAGATGGAGACACAGTGCAAACTCATCAGCGTTTATGGTATGAAATTGGGAGATTTAAGTGTCCTGGTCAAATCTCCTTTACAAAGTTCGGTTCAGAGCAATGTGCGATTCAGAGCCATAAATTTTCCTGCCATAAGTTTATTATCGATCCTTGCTGCCTCTGAGGTTAGACATGGTACATTGTGATTCGCTTCAGTCATCTGGGTTTTTTCCCATTCCTTCCTCGCCCTGGCTGATACGCCTAAAGGAGAAAGAAATCAAAGGGGTACGTGCATGCACTTATATGTGGTCACTCACCTGGTGTGTTCTCAGTGTGTGGGAGAGAAAACCTTTGTGTGGGAGCTGGAAGAAACGGATTCTTTGGTAAAGAAAAAAAAAGTCTTATGGTACCTGAAATCTCTTAGTACCAACCAAATCACTCTTTCTCCATCCTCTGAGAATACAGAGTTCCAACAACCATCACTTCTAGGAGGTCATGTTGTAGGCCAGTGCACTGTTCCATGTCGGGCAGCAGCATGTTCTGTATGACAAGGAATTAGCTGCCTATGTAAACCCTGGTGCCGACTTCTCTCTCTAATCAATTTAAGGAAAGGCTCTTCCCTGCAAGTTCCAAAGGGAACCAGACATGGGAGAGGCTGAGCAGATTTTATAATCACGCCCCACACTCTGCCTTCTTAGCAATGGGAAAAGTTATAAAGGGGGAACAGAACACTGCTTCTGGTTCCTGGAGCAGAAGGGGTCCTGTAGGCTATAAATGCCTCTTTTTGTTTGTCAGTCCCCAACATAGCAAACAGTCCCAGCTGAGACGGAGGACTGTTTGGTCACTTCTCATAAAGGATTGGAAGAGTATCATGAATTCATAAGTTTTCGTGGTCGTTATATTTAATAGGAAACAAAGTGACTAGTCTGTTATTCTATGACTGCGTGAGTGCCTCCCGTGTACCAGGCATTGTTTTAGGCATTGGGTGTGTAGCGGTGAGCAAAACAGTAACCATGAGGCTTACTTTCAGTGGAAGAGAGAGATGAGAAAAAAATAAGTGTATATTCTTAGGTGGCGAGTGTTAGCTGGGAAAAAATGCAATAGAGGAAGTACAGAGTGAGAACGGGGTTGTAACTTTCTATGGGTAATCAGGGAATGACTCTTTAATTAGATGACACTGAGCAGACCCCTAAAGGACATGAAGGAGGGAGCCTTGCAGGTATCTGGCAGAAGAGCATTCTGGGCAAACGGTTGGAGGAAGGGTCATCCTTCAAAGATTCGAGCTTCTCGAAGGTCAGTGTAACTGAAACTAAGCAAGCAAAAGAATGATAGAAGAGAGATTGTGGGAAAGTGGGCATATTTTGGGGGCCTCATAGACCACAGTAAGAATTCTACCTTACTTGAGTAAGACAGAAAGCCATTGGAGAGTGTTGAGTAGCGGAGAGACATGATTTCAGTTAGATTTTAAAAGCCCCCTCTGGGTACAGTGTAGGTAAGAAATGGGAGTACAGAACAAGTTCAGAGGTGACTACAACAATAATGGCAAGAGAGGATGATATGAGCCAGGTGATGATGGGGAAGTGGAAGCAAGGTGATCCAATTGGTTGCATTTTGAATGTAGAATGTGTAGGATGTATTGTGGGTGTTAGGTGAGAAAAAAAGGGTCAGCATGACTCTAAGATGTTTTAAATTAAAAAAAAAAATTTTATCATGAGCAACCTGAAGAATGGAGTTACCATGTCTTAAGATAGAGAAGACCACAGGACAAGCATATTTAGGAGAGATGGTCAGAAGTCAGATGTTGGACATGTTAAACGTGAGATGTCCATTAGATACCCACCTGGGGATGTTAAATAAGCAATTGGAGATAGTGAACCAGGAGTTCAGAGAAGTTGGTACAAATTTTTTAAATTATGCAAAAGATACAAATTTGGGAGTCCTCAGTATACTCATGGTTTTCAAAGCCATGAACTCAAATGAGATCACTGGGAGAGCAGTGCAGGCGATGAAGAGAGCCCTGATGAGTAGCCCTGGAGCACTGTTACAGCATTGGGTGGCGGGGTGGGGGGGGCGGGGCGCGGGTAAGGATACGCCAGCCAAGGACACTGGGAAGGAGCTGCAACTATATGGGAGGAAAAAGCAAGCGAAAGAAAGTGTACCTACAAGCCTAATGAGCCAAGTATTTAAAGAAGAAAGGAATGATAAACTATACCAGCTTTGTCTCTTGGGATTCTGAAATTCCTATTTTACTGAATTTTGCAATAATCAGTGAATAGTAAAGAACCAGAAATGGGAGCCATCCCTAATTTTTGACAGACTCAAAAACAATAAGGATTTCTAAAGGCTTTATCATACTGACACCAAAACAGACAACAGCAATAGCAAAATCCCCTAGAGATGGCCCAGGGACACAACAGAATGCCAGTCTCTGAAAACTGGACATTGGACTAGTCAGCGTCTTCCTTCAGCCTATAACATTTGGCTTCACGATTTTTTAAATTATATTAAGAATATTTGTATGTCTCATGGGCCATTGTGGAAGCAAACAGAGTATCATAGATCCCTTTATATAATCCTGACTTTTTCCAGGCTGGCATCCAGACACTATGAGTAAGAAAATGTAAAAGGAGATTTTAACATGCAATTTGATGCGTAAGCATTTTGTTAATTTTATTAGTTGTTTTTAAAATACACAGTAATGTCATTAAATATACAAATATTTCTGCTGTGCTACTCTGTACCAGGTACTACGCTGCACACTGAAGACTCACAAAGAAATGAGAGGCCCCTGACACCCAAGAGCTCAAAATCTAAGGAAGCAAATAGTCAAAATGATTGATATTTCAAGCATACAAGTAGACCATCGGTGTTATTAATCTTTGTAAAAAAAATGTGGATAATGGCATCATCCCAAAAGCCCACTTATTTTTTTAAATATTATTTATTTATTTTTAGAGAGAGGGGAAGGGAGGGAGAAAGAGAGGGAGAGAAACATCAGTGCGTGGCTACCTCTCATGTACCCACTCCTGGGGACCTGGCTTGCAACCCAGGCATTGCCCTGACTGGGAATCGAACCCATGACCCTTTGGTCTGCAGGCCAGTACTCAGTCCAGTGAGCCACAGCAGCCAGGGCCCCACTTATTTTTTTAAGAGATGCTTTTGGGTGAAGCCTTAGAATGAGCTCTCTCATCCATGTCTTTGCTATATGCTAAGTATAATTTAGTATCAGTTCCCTAAAATCATGCCTGATGTTCCAGACAAGTGACTGAGACACAGCTTCTTTTTGAAAGCATTAAACAGCTATGGATTTTCCTCTGCAGAAGTATCTGCACTTAAATGTGGACCATGAAATCTGCTGGCCTGCACTGTGTTCCACGTGCTCCTTGCTCACGAGCTTCTTGGTACCAGTGATGTGCAGATCTAACTATAGGGCTGTCATCAGCTGCCTAGTATTCTACCTTAAATAGGACTGACAGCCATTTTGTTTTGTTCCAAAGAGCTCTTTGCAAATGACCCAGAGAGAAGAAGGAGAATCAAGGTGCCCCCAGCCACCAGCTCAGAGATGGCAAACATGGTTGTTCTGGCCCCTGGGCTGTGAGCCAGGGTAAAAGAAAGAAGCAACAGGGATAGAACAGGCAAACTCCATTCCCTTTCAAGTTAAAAGTTCTATAGCTAGAGGATGACTATAGAAAAAACTTGACTTTGTCAGAGATGGCCTGTGATAATAATATGAAATCTAAGCAAAGAGAGCCAAAGGCTGTATATTCTTGTTCAGGGACAATCACTCAACACCATCACAAGCTGAGTCTATGACAGGAATAGCTGGCGCTTGTGTACTGAATAGCTTGGAGGGATGCTGACATATGATATACCTTGGATTTTAATCATTTTCCCCCACCACTACAAGTTTTGGGATGATGTTTACTCCTTCAAGTGTTGTAGTCATTGGACACAGAAAAGTGTTGTTTTATGGGATTGTTAGCTCCATGGCTATTCTCTCTGGCATTGTGCTCTGTGATTTGGTTACTTTTCAGTGTCATATGGCCATGTGAGAGGGCTGAGAGCTATCTATTTTTATCGGCACCCTCACCATGTGTTAGAGTCAGGAAGACATGAATTCAGACTTATTGCGAAGGTCAGTCTCTTGGTAAGAGAGCCAGTTTTGCATCTTGGTAAAGAGGACTGGCTTCTGATTGAGACAGTCCTAGGGTCAAGGTCAGCATCTGTTATATGCAGTGTGGTCCTGGGCAGACTAATTAACCTCTCTGTGCCTCGATCCCTTTATCTTTATGTGGAGAGTACTTTTATTAGTACCTACCTTATAAGGCGATTGCACACTGAAATGCTGTAATATGGTGGTACATAATGACTTCATTAAATATTCATTCATTAAAATTGCCTATTTCCTCTGAGCTTTGGTTTCCTCATTCTTAAAATGGCTGTGTTGTTTTGAATATTAATTTAAATAAAATTGGAGGAAATCTCAGCAGAGTGTCCCGTAATGAAAAGTTGATATTATTATCCATAATAGACCCCAAAGCCTCATTATTGCTTATTCCTCATTACTTTTTTAATGTCAGTGTCTGTGCCCTTTCTTTTTATTCAGTTCTGACTCATCGATGAAACAGTGACCCGTTCTGCAATAACTATTGTCGTATGGTATATATGGCCGAGAGTGGAGAAGTCTCTTCTTTTAATCTGATTCCATGTCCCAATCAGTCAACATGTGTTTACCAAACACATTACATTCCTAGCTTGGATGGGGAAGCAGTTTTCTGCTCTAACAGATTTTGTAGTTAACTGGGATTATTGCAGGGTAAAAAGATACTCATTCAATAAATTACAACTGGGTACATAAGGCACCATGCTAGTGAGTCACGATGGGTGTAAACATGAAGCAGATGTGGGCCCTGCCTTCAAGGGTTGCAAGGGCAGCTGAGAGGAGCAGGGGAGAGAGCATGAGTACAGACAGCCTGGACTGGGTACCGGGCTCTACCCCTTGCCACCATGAGATCTGAGACAAGTTATTTAACTATACTGTACAAGGGCTCCTCGTTTGTGAAGTGGACATAACAGTAGTCCCACCTACACAGTGGTATTAACCTGAAGCTTAAATGGGTTATTGTACATGAAGTACAATGCCTGTCAGGTAGTCAGAGATCAGCAAATGTTAGCCATTTCAAATTATATCCTATAGTGGGAATAAGGCATGCTAGTCAATAAGCATAAGGCAAGAGTCTGGTGATACTGCTATAAAAGTTCAGAGAGACGAGAGATTACCTGGGATTCATGAAAGAATATGAGCTATGAGCTCAGCCTGGGAGGATAGGTGACAGAGGAACATGGAAAAACAGAGCAAATCAGGCAGCTTAGAATCAGAGACAGCGTGAGTAAGGGCATGGAGGTAGGGAAGACTAAGGAGCTCTACGGGGAAGAGGCTGGGAAAATAGGTTGGCAAGCACAGGTCCTCAGATGCTAGCCTAAGCAGTTTGCGTTTGTTACGTGGGTAGTGGAGAGGGTGCCGTTATGGATTTTCAGCAGGAAAATCCTGCTGACCATGCTATTGGATGCAGGAGGAAGACTCAGAGACAGGAGATGATATTTGAACCTGGGTTGCTAAGAGGTTGGATGTGTCATTAGCAAACATAAGGAGCATAAACACAGACTGAAAAGGAAGCCTTTTGGTGCATTGGGACATATTGAGGTGTTTATAAGTCCACGGATGTCATTAGGAATAGGTGAAGGTTTGGAACCTTAGAATGCCACTAGGCTGGACATAAAGATGGTTTAATAACTCCTGAGAGTAGAACTGGAAGCTTGAAGAATGGAGGAGATTGCTAAAGGAAAATGACACAGACCCACTCTTAGGTGATCCCTATACTTACAGGCGGCAGGAGAAAGAGACCATGGGAAGGCTCCATCAGAAATGTAGGAAACCCAGGAGAACAGAGTTGAATAAAGGGATGGAGAGGTTTCAAGAGGGAACATTTTATGGAGGCTGGGCAAGACTTACTTGGGTGACCGCAAGGTAATAGGAATGAATAAAAGATAAGGCTAGAGGTGGAGGGGAGAACTCAGTTGGGTGGGGAGTACTTTAAAATTCAGTCAGGGACCTTTTGACTTACTTGGTAGAAAGCAGAAAAACCGTTGTGATATTATGGGTATTATTTCCTGGGACGTAAGAGATTGGCACCCCTCACATTAAGGATGAGCGCTAGGTCTGAGGATCTTACCACCACTGATTATGGTGCCTTCTGGCCTGTCACTTTCTTCTCTTTAGTTATTTGATATTGACTGAGTTGAATCTGTGGTGAGTCCTACAAAAAGGGAAAATTTTATGGTCTCGTTCCAGTGAAATCAGAGTTCAAACAAGCTAAAAATGTATTACAAAAAAAAAAATCCCATAAATTTTTAGTGGGAAAAAACCCAAGAGTTGTGTTATTTTCTCTCAAAAATTTATCATTCTTCAGAAAAAGCCAAGAACCATATGCTCTTCCTCACATGTGGGATATAAAACAGAAAGCCACAAATGAACAAGGCAAACAAACAAACAAAAACTCATAGACAATAGATTGGTGGTCACCAGAGGGAAAAGGGGGTGTGAGGAGGTAGAAGAGAATAAAGGGGGTCAAATATGTGCTGATGGAAGGAGACTTGACTTTGGGCGGTGAACACAATGCTGTACACAGATGAGGTATTATAGACTTCTACACTTGAAACCTGTATAATTTTATTAACAATTGTCACCTCAATAAGTTTAATAAAAATTTTTTTAAAAAATCTATTATTCCCCTTCCTGGGGTAGAGGAGATAAGGAGATGGCAGTGCCCTTTAGGAACTGGTAGTCTGGGTGGAGGAGAGCAAGAAGAGCGAAAGCAAGACAGAGAGGAGTGGGTTCATAGAGTGAGATAAGCTAGTTTGGGATTTTAGAATTAGAGTTGTTCTACGTAGTGACAAGGAATGTTCATGATAGTGTGTTACTGAAACAGAGTGGAAGTAATTAGGTCAAGGTGTTTGTTTTGAATAGATGGTCCACATAGAGCTGGAAGTTGCTTGAAAGGATGACTGGAGTGGAGTAGAGAAAGGCTAGTGGCCAGCCTCTGGGCCGTTAGCTCTGTTATTACAGTGCTCACCGATGTCGTCTTATCAAACCTGGCATGCTCCGCAGCACCCTGGCAGGATGTGTCATCGCTGCAAGGTGGCCCATAAATGTGTGTTGAATACACACCAAAATTTTTATCAGATTTTCTGATTGTCATTAAATGTCAGATAAATGGCACCTGTGCCGTTGATAAATTGCCAGAGAAGATGTGGAGATTGACTCTCAGCTACTTCAAAATGTCAAATTTTTGCACTTTGTACTAGAGTAACGGTCTGAGTTTGGCACTGGGGGATGCAAGGAGAACACAAGCTTCTGAGACGGTACCAAATATGGAAGGATTTGCAACCTCCATCTAAAAGGGCTTCCTTGGAAATGGTATTCTCTGGAATTCCTAGGCTTGATTTAAAGCAAAGGCAGAATGGGAGATGGATAACAGGAGAGGAGAGGAGGAAATCTACGCTGGTACAAGGACGAGTAAACTATGTAAGGCGGGTGGTAACGAGAGAGGCTCGTGTCCTGCGCTTTACTGGGGAGTGAGAGAAGTAATGAGATGGGTTGAATTAACTCATCTCACGATTCCAAGTGGGACTTGGGTGCAAAGGCTTCAGCGTCGTGCACTCGAAGGCTCCAGATGTCTGTCTATTGAAGGTTTTGTGGAGCTGATAGCTACTGTCTGGAGCAAAAGCAGGTACAAGCTGCCACTCCAGGTGGTGTCTGTAGCCAGGTCAGCACTGAGCACACAGTTCCAAACAGCAGGTGGAAAACAGTGAAAGTGTTTGGAGATGGTAAATCTGGCTTCGAGTCCTACACCTGTCTCTGTGTCACCCTGAATGACGACCTAGGAAATCACTCTTGCTGGACTGCTCTTCAGCAAATGGTTATCGAGCCAGGGCAGGTTTGTTTATTGCACGATTAGCTGATTGGCAGCCTAGGTTATGAGGATGTGAATTACAGGACAGGTAAATTTCAGAAGACATATAGAGACTTGAGGCAGCTAGAGCAAGGTCAAGCCAAGGTGTTTTGCACTCCTTTGGGTAGAAAGGACATGCAAAATGAGATCATGAAAAGAGATTCTCTAAGACATATACTAAAGAGAAAACTTCTCAGCTTTCACCAGGCCATGAAAAGCCTGGTTCATAATCACACTCCTGTGATTTCCAAATGCCTTTTTTCTTAAACTAGTGAATTGTGTGTAGGTGGTAGATGTTTAATACTTCTCATTATGGGGTCCTCTTGACATTTTCGACAGAAAACTTATATGTTTCAAAGACTGCCTCTTGCAATTACAGACCATTTATCTCACACAGCCCCTGCGTCAGAATGCACATAGCACCCCTCGATCATTTTGACAGCTGAGAATACTGCCCATTGCCCATGCCCTTTAGGAGAGTGGTATGGCCTCTGGTTGGCTAAGGGTCTGAGGGAGACTCCACCTGGGGAAAACTTCATTCTCCACAGATTTCAATGAGCCCATGTTTTGAAAGAAGTGATGTTCTGGAGTTTTCTTTGGTCTCAATTCAAATGAAGACCATGATTTCTAACTGCACTACAGTCAGAGTCTTTTGAATTTATTCTTGACTCAATGTGATAATGGACAGTGACATTTCAGGACTAGTATAAGTATAGAACTTTTTCTTCCTCTCAATCTTCTTTTCATATGTCTGTGATTTGTGGCTTCTTTCATATTTCTGTAGTCCCTGACCAATCTCTGGGCACCGGCAGGCACCTTTGTTGGAGTCTGGTACTATTGAATCTCTTCATCTTCCCACCAGATACGAGGATTTTATTTTTCCATATGACACCATTAAGAAAACCTTGTTTCTGTTTAATCTGTCTGGACAAACATTAATGCCACAGGACACGGGGATGAGTCAGGGAAACAGGACAGCCATAGCTAGGGAGGAAGTTCCAACTGGCTCTTCTCTGATTACTCCTTTAATGTAACCACACCTGAAATCTTTTTGAGGTTTGAAGCCCAAAGTCAAGTGGCGGTGGATAGAGGGCTTGGACTAATAGATTGGAGGAGCAAGAATGAAGGAATTGGTCAG
>PVJD01017427.1:0-17590 GCA_004026545.1 Mormoops blainvillei | reverse complement strand
GGAAGTGACTGGAAATGGGACAAGAGCCAAGCAAGCAGCATTGCTCCCTCTCCAATCTCTCCCCCACAAATACTTAAGGCTCTGCCCTTTGCAATGTAATAGGTACACCAAGACAGGGAGTCAGCGCAACTCTACCTAATATCGGAAACAAACAGAGGGAAGTTGCCAAATCTAGAAAACAAAGAAATATGGCCCAAATGAAAGAATGGATCAACACTGAAGAAAAAGAACTAAGTGAAATGGAGACAGCCAACCTTTCAGATGCGGAGTTCAAAACACTGGTGATGGGATGCTCAGAGAACTCACTGAGTACGGCAAATGCATAAGGGAAGAAATGAAGGCTATGCTAAGTGAAATAAAGAAAAATCCACAGGGAACCAACTGTGAAGGGAAGGAAGTTGGGGTTCAAATCAATGATTTGGGACATAAGGAAGAAATAAATAATCAACCAGAACAGAATAAAGAAACAATTCAAAAAAACAAGATGAGAATTAGGAAGACTCTGGGTTATCTCCAAATGTGCCAACATCCGAATCATAGGGGTGCCAGAAGGAGAAGAGGAGGGGCACAAAACTGAAAACTTACTTGAAAAAATAATGAAAGAAAACTTCCCTAATTTGGCAAAGGAAATAGACATGCAAGTCCAGTAAGCACAGAGAATTCCCAAACAAGTTGGACCCAAAGAGGGCCATACCAAGGCATATCAAAATTAAAATGCCAAATGTTAAAGAGAAAGACAGAATCTTAAAAGCACAAGAGAAAAGCAGAGAGTTACCTATGAAGGAGTTCCCATAACACTATCAGCTCATTTCTCAAAAGAAACTTTTCAGGCAGGAAGGGACTGGCAAGAAGTATTCAAAGTGATGAAAAGTAAGGACCTACAATCTAGATTACTCTATCCAGCAAAGCTATCATTTAGAATGGAAGGGCAGGTAAAGTGCTTCCCAGATAAGGTCAAGTTAAAGGAGTTCATTATCACCAAGCCTTTATTATATGAAATGTTAAAGGGACTTATTTAAGAAAAAGAAGGTCAAAACTGTGAACAGTAATATGACAACAAACTCACAACTATCAATAACTAAATTTAAAAAACAAAAACAAAAACAAACTGAGCAAATAACTAGAATAGGAATAGAATCATAGAAACCGAGATCACATGGAGGGTTATCAGTGGGGAGGGGGGAAGGGGAGAAGGGATTGAGAAGTATAATTGGTAGGTACAAAAGTGACAGGGGGATGTTAAGAAAAGTATAGGAAATGTAGAAGCCAGAGAACTTATAGGCAGAACCCATGGACATGAACAAGGGTGGGGGGTGGGGTTGCTGGAAGGAAGGGGCTTACAGGGCAGAGAAGGACAAAGGGGAAAAAATTGGGACAACTATAATAGTATAGTTAATAAAATATACTTTAAAAAAAACAAAGAAAAAAAACAAAACTAAACCTTTCTCATGAACCAACATTTTTAATGTGATTTTCATTAATGCTAGGAGAAAAAATTTTTTAACATGCTTTGTTCTATAGTAGTAATAATATGACATTGAATATGACATGTAAGATTGTGCTGTGGTATTAGACTGAAAATGTATGAAACTATAATTAAAGTAAAATTCAATCAGTTTCAGGATAAAAATTTTCTACATTGTTTTGTGTTCCTAGAGTGGAAATTAGGTGTCCATGTGTGCGAGTGGAAGTATGTGTTTTTGTGTGTTGTGTGTGTTAGTGAGCAGGGTGGAACAGCGGTGTGTGTGTACTGATAAGTGTTTTTTAAAAGAGAGCAAAACATTTTATTTTATTAGGATACGTATATACTGAATTTAACACATTAAGGTGTGCTACAGACGTGGGCCATTAATCTGTGTTAGAGATACATAGTTGTATTATAGATTTAGTTTCCAAATCACCTCTGCATATGCTCAAGTCCAATGAACATGACTTCATATCTAAGAAATGTCTGAGAAAGTACATTATTGAGTGAAACTGAGAAGATTATAATATCAGTAAAATCAGCTTCAATAAAGTTATATTTTACCATGACAAAATACAATTTTGTCAAAGGAAGAGTGCCATAAAATACCCGAGAAACCCATTTATGTACAGAAAAATAAACAAAACTTAAAAAATCTGTTGGAACTTTAAATCATTAACTATGTAATACAACATTTAAAAATCATCGACTATATACTATTGGTTCCTTTTACAATATATTACAGATACTGACATTGATGCAAAGTGTACATTGACCTATGTGTTCTTTACAGATAAATATATAAATTTTTATCAGTAAGACATAGTTTCATGAAGTATAGAAAAATTAAGTAGAATGTATTTTACAAATAACCCTAAACAAAGTAACCTGATATCACAATTCTAAGTATCTCATTGCTTATGAAAATGTAACAATCATTTACTTTCTTCCTGTGAGGAATAAATAATACACATAATCCAGAATCTTCCCTCTGGAATATCATAGATTATTTTCATCTTTATATTGCTCTTATAAGTAGCCTCAGTATTATTAATAAATTTTTATACATAATGTTACAACAGAGAAATTTTATAAAATAAATTTATGAATTTAGAAGGAAGAAAACTTGATGGGTAAAGACTGGCACAAGATTCTAAGGAGATACTGACTCCCCAGGAGAATCTGCTAGTTGCAGGCTCGGCCCCTGGTTTTACGTTCACTGTTGCATCATCATCACAGAGCTCTGCAGTCAGCATACTGTGAGCCATTAATACATAGTCATTGAGTGAATGTATAAACCCTCTTCCCTAGATTACAAAGTATTAGTTTAGGCTGCTTTGTGGTGATATTTTGCAATTAGGGAATTAAATTAAAAAATTTCTAATCTTCCTTCTGTTTCACTGTGTTAGCAGTTGTTAGTAGCAACTCTCACACATACCACAAAACCTTGTTTTAGTAACTAAAAAAGCAGGTAAGCACTGTATTTATCTAAAAGAAAAGGAAAGGGGATATATTACTCATTTTCTAAATAATGGTTTGAGTGTGTCTTCTATAAATTGCAAGAGCAGTTGCACTTTGTTTCAGATAACAGACTTGGTGGTTAAGGGCTACGAAACTTTTATCGGTATAAGCTTGTTGGGGTACCTCATAGTTCTGGAATTTTTTAAAATTTCAAATTTTGTTCATTTGTAATGTGTGAAAATGATAGTAGCCCTACCAGTCACCTATAACAGTGAATCTTTGAGGAGCGGGCGGGATTGCAGATATATGTGTATGGAGATTGTTTATTGGTGGTTGGAGTGGGGTTAGCAGAACCAATGGCCAACTTATCCCTTCAAATGCCCTGTCGCATGGCAACAGATTGACAGATGTATCATTGACTGAGAATTTGGAAAATACTAGTCTGGTATTAGTTACACCTGGGTTGTTTTATACTTCATAGCATTTATAGCTTCCAACTTGAACCTTGCAGCAAGTGAAAAGTACAATGTACATATTTTTGCTTTTGCAGGTCAAACTTATTGAACAATGTCTAAGCAATGAAGGAAACATTATTCTAACTTTCTTAGAGAGCTTATCACTCTGACAATTTTAAATCATAATTATGATTCTAAATATAAATTAGATTTTAATTTATGTAATCTTTGTAAAAATTTTACTATAACTATATTGCTCACACAAATTTGAACACCAACTTATGTTATGCCTTTACTTAATGAATTTTATTCATAATGATCTTGGAGGTTGTTGCTATCATCATCATTTTAAAGATAAAAAAACCAACTAAGACCTAAGACCAGCTAAGATTCAGCAGAAAGTGGCAGAGCCCTATTCTAACTCAAGTCTATCTTGCTCTCAAACTACAGAAACATTAATGTATATATTCACGTAATACGTTACTATATATCTGTATACATATTTTAGAATTTAAATACAGTATTTGTATTTATTTCCCCAGGATGTTTCTCTATTTTTAATATTCCCTTTCCTTTTTAATGCAAGTTTTGCTGGCACACACTTAAGACATAGCAGTGTTTCTTCATCAGTAGCCACCTCATTCAGGGAGAAGTAGCAGCACAACCTTCTACATTACCTAAATGATAGGTGCTAAATTGCAGATTACAAGTTCCCACCTATGTTAATAGAGTTAAGAATAAGTAAGTGAAAGAGCAACAGTTTCCACTGGTGGGTATTGAGAGGGTTATACTAGGATTTATTTTTTTCTAAATAGCAAGTTTCAGTCATTGGAAAAGCTTACTTAGCTACTAAGAGCATGTAAAGATTTATGCTAATACCTTTTAAGGTAAAAAATATGATCTTTATCTTTCTATGTATTATTTTATTTTATGGGGTTGTTACATTGCTGAAAGCAAAAAATAAATAAATTAAATAAATAAAATATAAAATAAAATAAAATAGTAAAATAAAAGTAAAAGCTACCTTCCCACAAGACCTCGTCATGAACCTCCACTCTGCTCTCATTGAAGTAAGAGCCTGGGAAGGTCAACATTTGACAATCCTAAGTCAGGGTTTTTGACTCATGATAATTTTTGTTGAGAGATAATACTTTAATATTTCCTCTCTTGCTGCTGCTGTAATATGAGTCAGACTATAAAATGTAAATCACCTACTATCGATCATTAGGATTAAGGAAGTGTTCTCCTGAAGTAAAACTTTACATTTCCTATTGGAATAACTATAAAATGATCAATTAATTCCCACCTAATGGTGGTAATGGGGTCATTCTCAGACATCACAATGTAGTTATTAACCAACTTTCACTCTACCTTGTTATCTTGGATAAAGATAATTTGTCAGAATACCAATATTCTTTTCACTGCCATGCCATGGGTATTGAGAAAAATTGATTTGTGGTCTTTTAATTAGGAAAAGAAATAAGGAAACAAAGTTTCACAGTTTGTTTTTTGAAAAATAGGTAAATAGTATGTTGCCCTTCAGTCATGGGACCATCTTTAGAACTATTTCATTATTTATGTTCCAGAATAAAATATCAGAGAAAGACTTGCAATAATTTTACCACCTGCTTATATCCCAACTTTTGCAGAGGCTAGAATATAATTTAACCAAAGTAATCTAAGTTTATACATTTGTTTGAGAGATCTTGGATGCCAACTTGTTCTAGAAACAAAAGGGGAAATATGCCAGCACATACCTTTATGAACTACATTGGGGATTGCTGGCTATCAGATTTCTACTAAAACTTTCTGAAGTACACACAAAAAATTGTAATTAATACATTTTATAACAGTATGCTCCAACATCTAGACTTTACTAGTCACTTCATGATCTGCAATGGATTTCTAAAAAGGAAGTTTAAAATGTCACCTTATTTTAATACCTGGAAAATTTGCTTAATTTGTTTTTTATTTGTTTAATAATCGTTTGTTATAACACATGATTTGTATATATGTTAAGTGTTATTCTGAGGATATTGGGAGTATATCAATGAATGAAATTGACAAACCCCTTACCCTCAATAACCTTACATTCTAGACTCAAGATATATAATTATAATATGTTATAGGTATACATAATGCTTAACAAAATAAATGTCAAGTATGCCAAGCAGTAGAGGCCATAAAGGGAGATATAGCAGAGGAAGGGAAATGCAAAGAATGGGTGGAGCAGGTTACTCACTTATATAGGATGGTCAAGACACACCTCCCTGAGACGAATTGTAAGTAAAAGCCTAGGGCAGAGCCTGCGGTGTAATGAGCTGCCCAGGCAGAGAGAACCACAGGGGACAGGCTCAGATGGGGGTGGGTACGTGGCCTGCTGGAGGAGCTGCAAGGAGCCAAGTTTGGCTGGAAAAGAGGGAGCAAAGAGAAGAGTGTGAGGTGGGTGAGGTCAGGGATGAGAGCACACACATAGTCCTGGCTACATATGTGATCATCTGTTTATTCACAGCATTAGAGATTAGTGGTCAGGACATGGTGGTACTTGGAGGGTAATGCTGCCAAAGACCCATCCGTGAGGTAACAGGTTCAGTAGGTCAGTGTTCCCCGATGCTGCAGTAGAATTGTGTTTGTATTTAAGATGCAGACATGTCACAATAGGTGACGTGTTATTCACGATTGCACAGTTAGTAAATGGCAGAGCTAGTAGTCTAATCTCTGTCCTATAACTTTTCTCCCAGTTCACCAGTTATCTCCACAGTGTGGCAAATCTACTGTGTCCATTTCTGTATCCAAAATAGAAACACGTGGGCTGACAGGTGAAGTGTCTCCTGTTTGTAATTTTGTTCATAGGGGATACAAAATAGCTAAAGTATACATTTATGTGCATGCTTTTAAATTATTTGTATTAAAAGGAAAGCAATTACATGAAATGAGGACAGCTACAGAAATCTTATCCATATGAATTGAAATCTCAGAGGCAATATATAATAGCATTTTAATTATACTTGACAAATAGCATTTTGGATTTACAGAATTGAAAAATTAGAAAATTAATTTCTTATGGACTGAGGGATCCTAGACAATATTTAGCCTCAAGGGACTATTTAGATACGGTGCTGGTTTGTTGTTAGCCACTATGAATTCAAAGGATAAGATAATAAGCAGCAAAATTCTTGTTTTGGGAAAATTATTTCTTCTCTTTTCCCATTTTTCCATTCCTTCCTTTTCCACTTTATTTATAAATTGAAGGTGTAAAATATAATCTCTAAATTTTTATGGCTCCTTCTGGAAAGTTTCAAAATTCCGTGACTGCATCTCTTTCTTGTTACTTTTATTGTCTCTTTCCCTTTTGCCCAGAGAGTGCAGAAGCCTCATGGTTTAGCGGCAGTGTTTTGTTACACCAGGACAGATCTGAAGTGGAGCTGGTGTTCATGCTGAGCCAGTGAGTGAGTTCAGCCACCCTGTGTGCACTTGCACCTGGAGTACTGCCACTTGAAATGGTATTTTCAGGAATGACTTCACAATATAGGAAATAGATATGCAGCCATGTTTGTCATTAGTTCCAGAATCTAAGAGGCAGCATTTCTAAGGGAAAAGTAACAATACACTTGGTAATTTGGAATGTCTGAAGCTGTCCTAAAAACAAAGGACTATTTATAGGACTTTTGTGCTTTTTAAGATCCAGGGTGTATGGTAGCTTAATTTTGTTCTCATAGAAGAAGTATCAGGTGACTAGGTGTCATCTGCTTTGTGTGACTGCAATGAAGCATCCCACCATCAGTCCTGAAGATTGGAACTAATATCTAATGCCAGTGCAGCTCTTTTCATTTTGAACAGTTTTCTATGCAGTACCTCAGTTAGTGTCACAGTAACCTTGTGAGTTGGCTAGTATTAAATTACTAACCCGATATGGTCAGATATTTTTTGTGTGTACATATGCATGCATAAGAAATAGACCTAGAGCCAAAAGACAAACTAAAATCTTCAGACTCTAAATCCACTCTTTTCTTCCATAAACCACATGAAACCTAAACCGAGCATGTTGGAACCAAACATGACTGTGGTACCTAGGGAAAAATACTCTGTGAAATTAAGCTTAGATATGCTGATCCTGTGTTTCAATAAGAGTAAGCAAATGTATGGTCAGCTTAATTTCAGAGTCTAATAGTCTCCTTGAAGGACCGGTGTCCCGCGATGTTTACATTCTGTTAAGAAAAGCAGGTTGCTGAGAAGCTTCTCATTCCCTCAGCCCAGCTTTGGACTTGGCTTCTGGAAGTGATGTACTGTCCTCGATAGAAAATCAATTTTTAGTACCATTGATTGAATTTTGGGCTTTTATGAATAAAGCTGCTATGAACATTCATGAACAGTTCTTTTTGTGGACTTGTGTTTAGATTTCTTTTGAGAGAAGCCTAGGAGTGGAATGGCTGAGTGATTTGCTAAGTATATTTTTAACTTTATGAGAAACCAGACAATGTTTTCGAAATGATTTGTACCATTTTATGTTCTCACTAGAATACAGGAGTTCCAGGTGATTCACATCTTTGCCACCACTTGGTAATGCCAGTCTTTTAAAAAATTTTAGTTCTTCTAATGGGTGCTTAGTGGTATTTTATTGTGGTTTTAATTCGCCTTTCTCTGATGACTAATGACACTGAGTATTTGGTTATGCACTTTTTGATGATTCATATATTTCCTTTTGTCAACTGTTCAAATACTTTGCCCTTTTTTTTTTAAAGAGGTTTACCTTATGAAAGTATTGTAAGTGTTCTTTATATATTATAGATACAAGTCTTGTCAGATAGACAATATGTATTGTAAATATTTTCTCTCAATCTGGAGTTTGCCTTCTTGTTTACTTAACTGTGTCTTCCTAAGGAAAAAAGCTTAATTTCAATGACTTCTAATTTGCCAATATGTTTACATAGTAGATGAGATGAAAATTTACTGAAATGAAACATATAGGTATTACTTACTAGAAAATCTACATATATGGAATGATTTCATATTGGTTAAAAAATATACCTTTATGAATGGATATACAGAGATAAAGATCTGAAAAGACATACACTACAGAGAGAACATTATTACTAGGGTAACAATAAAAATCTGATGTTTTAAGTTTTTAGTTTTGCTTGTCAGCGCTTTCTTACTTAAATACCCATGTAATACTTTTATAATAATAAAAGGGTTTTTAAAAAAAATATTATGTAAAATAAGTGAAAGTGCCTTTCTTATTCTTCCCTTCCAAACTCACCCTTAGTGATAATCTCTCAACATTTTAGTGCAATTTTCTGTCTACTTTTATGTGTACACATAATATGTCAACCAAAGAATGATTATTATATAAGGTTTTTTTGGTAACTCACTTTCTAAAAGTATATCATACACCTCTCATAGATTTAGATGCATCAAAATGTGTTTATTATTTCCCCTTTGTTGGATACACAGATTGTTTCCATTTTTGTTAGTGCAATAACATAAGTAATGGCTCAATAAGCATCCTGGGATGTACACTCTTAAGAAATTAACATTCAACAAATAATTCTTGAGCACTAGTGCTGGGCTCTGCTCTAGACACTGAGGATATAGTAGTGAACAAAGTGAAGTTTTTGCTCTTCAGGAATCTACTAGTACCGAGGAATGACCAAAGCTATTAACAAGAACAAACTTCTTTGATATTTTAAAACTGTGAGGAAAACAGATCAAAGGCAATTTCATAGTTACTTTTATTTTACAAACTACAGGAAAAAAAAACTTGTCATGAATACAAAAGTAAACACGCAATGTAGCAAATAAGATTTTTTGAATAGTGTACTCTCTCAAAACATAGGAGTGCATTGCATATATTTCATTTCTCACTACTAGTTAGTTTAAGAATAAGAAAGCATGGGTTATAAATTCAAATTTATAAATACATATTTAAAATATATAATAAAATATTATATATATATATTTGCTTTCCTAGAATCCATTTACTATCTTCATAATACTTTCATTTCTTATTCAGAAAAGATCTCTGTGTAATTTTAGTGGTAGGAAAATTCTTGATTTCCATCTTTTCTTCAAGAAGCAAAAGACATTAGACCCTTAGCCCTCAGCCCAACAGAGAGAGACAGGTGACACCTGGATTTATATGACCAATATGGTACTCTCTCTTAGTTGTAAGACACAAAAGAGAAGGAGAATGGTTGGAAGCTATGCACCTGAGAAGTAGTCACAGAGGAGGCGAGAGGAGCAGCTTAGCTACTGCGGTAGGCTGGCTTACTATGCCTCTCGATTCTTGCTTTATATTTCTGTTTAACTACTTCTCTGACACTCTGAAGCTCTTAAAGCCTGATCCTTAGACTCCATTGATTCTGAGCCCAGGTATATTCCAATAATTCTCCTTTTGCTTGGCCACTTTTAAATCTCTTTTGCTTGCAATTAAACCATGTAAGTGGAACAGATATTACTTTTACCTTGTTCTTCAGTGTCTACCACAATATAAGTTCTTCCTTACCACAGGCATTGCAAGAAATATAGAATAAATAGACGGGACAGGCACATGCCTTCCTCCAATTAGTTATTCATTCATGTACCATTCAAGAAACATTATTAAGTGCCTGCTGCATGAGGCACTGCACCAAGCTTTGGAGAGCAAGCGAGACAACGCTAACATCTGTGAGACAAGAGCAAGGCAACAGGGATGCCTTAGTTGGCCTTCAGTCCCTGGAACTCACCAAAGATGACCAGTGACTGGTATTCTTCATTGAAGCCATTTTTTACACATAAGAATATTTTCTACCATTTTATTTTGAAATCCCTCACTTTTTCAGTTACAGGTTACCAGTAATGGTGCCTGGTGGTATATTTGCTTCTTTTCACCCTTCAGAGCAGTAGCATTTGCCTAAAAATAAGTACTTGCTTTGTGCAGCTGAACTGTGTTCCCACAGAGGGAGTTCAATAAATTAAAACAAAATGATTCTGTTTTACTGCAAACATTAAAATAAAACATGATCTCGTCTGTTATGACTCCCCAAATTGGCTTTGCCTCTTCAGATGATCATAAGGAGCCATGGGAAAGAAGGAATTAACCAGGAAGGGGAGAGGATGGCATTCTAGACAGAAGGAACACCGTGTATGGAAACAAAAGTGGCAGGGTGCCTTGAGGGTCTGGAAGGATCTAGAAGAGTTTACTTTATCTGGAGAGAATGAAAGATGCCAGATATTGAATAAACTTTCACACCAAAAAGACCGAGCTTCAAGTCCATACAAACAATCCATACATTCATATCCTTCTGTGACCAGTTGTGTTCTTAGGGAAGGTTCTTTCCTTCCTCCACACATTACTTCAGGCTTTTTATGGTCTTTAAAATGTAGTTTGAGCCCTAGCTGGTGTTACTCAGCGGATTGAGCATTGGCCTGTGAACCAAAGGGTCACCAGTTCAATTCCCCAGTGAGGGCACATACCCGGGTTGTGGGCCAGATCCCCAGTAGGGGGCACGTGAGAGGCAACCACACATTGATGTTTCTCTCGCTCTCTTTTTCCCTCCCTCCCCCTCTGTATAAAAATAAAATAAATTTTAAAAAATTAAAAAAATATATAGTCTGACCTGCTGCCCTTGAGGGAAAAAATCGAGAGGTGATCTGACCCCTTCCTCATACACACATACAATGTGCTTGTGTTTTATACCCTAATTGACAATAGTGTGGTTTTTGTGCATTCCATAATCAGTTCCTCAACCATAAGCTACTAAGGATTACACATTCCTCTGGACATCTCCTGAGAATTATTTCATAGACTTTTGACATACAAACGTTCAAGAGATTTACTTAAATAATGCTTACTTATGGAACAAAGATAGAAATGGTAATAGAGTGATAAGTAATCTTGGCAGATAAAAATAAATAAAAGTCCTCAGTCAGTGCCCGCGTAACATAGCAATAAGAAGCAATTTTTTAAATGCACTCCAAACTTTGCAGCCTAAGTGCTGAAATAGACTCTCTTTCTAGCTAAGAAGTATAGTTCTACCTGTTTTTCTCTCTTCTGATATCTAATGTGAGATGTAGGTCTTATGATCAACACAGCCCCATCTAGCAACCAGGGCTGTGGTGGCAAGTGAAGTTTGGACAATCACTACTGACTCCTGAACTCTGTGGAATGTGGGTTCATATCTTTAGCTGTAGGGACTATTTTTACCGATAGATTCACCCAACTTGCTGTACTCCATAGTTTTAACTTCCTACTCTATTTAAGGGTCTACAGTTACTAATGAAACAGTTTTAGCAGCAGGCAGAAAAACAGAAACAGACAGCCTCCCTTAGGAACACCCCTAGTTATCTTTTAGTTTCCAGTAGTGTCTACTTTTCCTTACTACGTCAAAGGGACCAACTCAGGTTTTAGAGCTCACAATTAAAAAAAAAAATTCAAGCATCCTCCAAGGAGGGAGAGTATCATTCTCCCTGATATTAACGAGGCAAAGCTTTCTGATAAGGACTGTGCCCTAAGCAACCTTTAATATTTAATGACAGTATCATAGAGGTATTCATTTGAGAATGAACAATAAATTCTAAAAACACCCAGAAGCTCATGTCAAATGAATCAGAACAATTGATTTCTTTTTAAACAAGAGCTTGCCATGGGAAGTATTTTAATATGGCTGAAACAGGGCCAAGAAGTTTAGATTTAGATTGAATGAGGCATGAAAGATGAATTGCAGGACAAGGTGATGTTTATGGAGAATATAAAAAGCAAGTGCATGGAGAGATGGGGAAAGCAGGGTGACTTGTTGAAATACGGTATCCCGTGAGGGCACATTAACATATGACCAGAGAAAACATGGAAGATGCCAAGAAGGAACTGTGATTTACAGAGATGGTCTCCACAAAGACCAAATATTAAGTACACATGATATTTTTGTGACATCTCTTCACTGTGGTTTAATGTTATTCATCCTGTAAGCCCCGTTAGCCTGGGGAAGCTCTTCAACCATTTTTTTTTGGTAGGATCCACTATGGTATGATCACGAGTATAATAGTCTATCTAGAAGGGCTAGAAGCTTTTATTGCATGTATCTCTGCAAAATCCAAGGCTAGCTTAAAATAGATGACTTTTTTTTAAGTGAAACACCAATTACTAAAGGAAGATAGGCATTAAACATAACTGCAGTTCCTGAGAACAGGAAGGCATAACGTGATAAATGACTATGAGTGGATTTAATATTGTACCCTAGGTGCAATACAAAATAATTTATCAGTCACCAGTAGAATGAAGGCAGACATTATAGAAAGCAATTGCTGGCATCGATCTTATCTTTTCATTCGTTGTTAAAATGAATCATCTGAGTCATTCTTTCTACTCATCATATTTTGTGAGCACGTTGTTTATTAACATTATTAAATTTTTCCTTATGATATTTCAAATAAAATACCTTAGAAGGAATGCATAATGTTTAATATTGCTTTATTAAGATGCATTTTTGTAAGTATCTATTATCTGTGTTACACCTCTTTATTTTGTCTGTTTTTTATAAGAATATATGTTATTGTGCCTACAGACACACACAAACACAACCCTCTCCCATGTCACTAGATGATATGATTTTCTTTCGTAGGTGGTAAAACAGGGCACAAAAGGGGAAAGCATTGCCGAAGGCCAGAAACTGTTTTAACAACATAAGAATAAGAATGCTAAAGCATAAAGATGACGACTAACCTACTTTGCTGTTCAGCTAGCTCTTGGTTGTGACAATATTTTTCCCATTACTTGTTTCCTTTGTGTACTTTTGAAATATTCACATTTTAGTGATGATCCCCTTCCCATATAGGAAAACACCTAATACAAAGGAGAAAGGAAAAGATTAAATGCTATTCCATGAGAGCTCCATAACACATTTCATTTTACACGTTTCCTTAGTCAACGTACAGATTTTGCAGGTATTAATCTTATCCTACAGCATTGCTTATTTCTATGCTGTGACGTCCGTGGTCTAGCAATTGCCAGTTTTGTCCTGATTCCTACCATTACTGCTTTGCAGATTAGTGCTTGTCGTGTTAGAGGAAACGAAGCATGAGGCAAAGCCTGTGTGATGCGCCCCACTTAGGCACATTGCCAGTGTACTCTGGATACTTAAGGAAGAAAAAGAGCTTGAATGGTATTTACCAAATTACTTCCTCTTATTTCCACTCCCACCCTGATATCTCAGGAACTAAATATTTTTGATGTTTTCTCTTTGTGTTACTACACTGTTCTTTTCCTTTCTGTTTCTGTGCCCACCATCTGAGCCCAAACATGCATTCATTCATTCACACCGTGTTTGCTGAAATGACGTCCCGAGAGATCCCCGCACCAGACTAAGGCTTCACCTACATCCAAAAATTATCCATGAATAGTCACAGTTGTTTTAATAAGATATTTCTTTTACACAACACCTCCCATTTTACATCTCCACTCAGCTCAAATTAAACAACAAAAGAAATCATAAGGTTGAATCGAAAAGCTCTCAATCTGGCCCTCAGTGTTCCTTCAACACTCTGTTTTTCCATACACCTTCACAAGACAACTCTACTGCAGCCAATATCATTTGTTATTTCACAATTAGATCAACCCATAATTACTTCTTTAAATCCTACTCTTCCTTGAATACGCACTTTCAGCTGCTCTTCCACTAGATGGAACCTCCCCTTCTGAATTCCTGCCCCAGCCGTCTCCCTTGACAGACAGGTAGCCAGCTCCCATTTAGGAGGCATCACAAGCGTAGGCTGATCAAATTGCAACACTGTATGGCCTCCCCTCCACCACCAGTTCCTTTTCCAACTTCCCCTAGTTTGGCAAATGGCAACACCATCTATCTGATATTTAATAGAGTCCCATTTTTCCTTATTCCACACTTTCAGTTCACTCACAAGTCTTATCTGTTCTACTCCCAAAATATATTTTATATCTTTCGACTTTTCTTTACGTTGATTGCTCTCACTGTGGCACAAGCCACCGTCGTTTGGAGCACTGCAAGAACCTCCTAACATGCCTCCCACTCACACATTCTCCGCAGAACAGCCATTAATTACAGCCAACAAATGTCAGGTCCTGTCCCTTCCCGGCTTGGAACTGTCCACATTCCAGGGCCTGTAGACTCAGCATAAAAAGATCCATCTCTAGCCTCTCCTGGGCCACTCCCTTCATGACACGTATGTTTCAGACAAACTGGTCTTCTGGTGATTCCTAGATACACCACTAGGATTTTTTAAAATTGGGGCTTCCCACTTTACACTTGGCGCCACCTGTCCTCCCCACAGGCCTTTTTTTTTTTTTTTTTTCTGGGCAAACTGGCTTCTCTTTCAGGTTTCAGCTTAAACTTTCGAGAGGCCACCCTAACTAATGCAGGCTACCACCCCATTTTTGTGATATTTTCTATCACGAAGCCATATATATTTCCTTCATAGCACTTACCACTACGAGTATCTCTACCCATTTGGTCATTTATTTCTTTACTTGATGTTGTAGCCTTTAAGCAAAATCATCTGTCACTAACCTAGAACGCATGCTCAGTGAAGCCAAGGACTCGGTCTGCCCGTTGGTGCTTGTACACCCCGTCCTTGGCACGACCCCTGGCAATAAGAGATGCTCAGTGAGGGCTAGTTAGCTGACTGAGCGCTGCCTTCGGGCCACAGATTTTTGTCCTCTCCTTCATGCTTATCATTGTCGTAGAGTTTGCCTTATAAGATGTAACTTTCCCAATGTACAGAAAAGCACCCTACAAATGCTTGAACTTCAGTAAGCTTTTTATTGTCAACATTAACGATAGGAAACTTGAATTGTCAAATTAAGAGTGTGGAGTGGGTTTGAGGGTATACTTGTGAGGAAACAGCTTATTACTCCTTGAATAAAAATCTGAATGGTGTTAAGGGACTTTGAATAAGCCTTTTAGTTTAGCTCAGCCAAAGAAAACAGTACAGTCATGTAAGAGGATTGAATTAGCCATGTAAAATTTGGTACAAATTTATCTTGAATTCAGTATATTCTAAGAAAAACAGAATTATTCTCCACTAGCTTGGCAAAGGCATTTATACTAAACTTTCAGGCCAAACTTATGATGAACAGGCAATTTTTTGAGAAGGAGGAAAATTAGATTTTTTTTGGATAAAGAGGCAGACTATAAGCTTGTGGGGGCAAAGGATGTAAATGACGGGGTAAGAAGGAAGCAAGAGCCCTTCAGGGGCGTCACCCGAGCCTGGCTTGTTTATGATCAAGAAGAGCAGTAAGAAGTACACAGAAATGCAGACCAGGTGGGGAGGGGGACTTTCCAATTTTCTTTTTTGTTTGGTTTTTCTTTCTATGTGTTAGAGAAATGGAGGAGCTTTGGCTGAAGTTTTTCACTAAAATATCTTCAAAATAAATCATTTATAATAATGTCTTGAGAATGTGCATCATTTGAAATGAACAAGTTCCATATGCCTCATCCGTTTCCCTCCTTGTGTTGTGTTGGCCATGTGAGCAAATGGACCGAAGTCCCATCCAACACACATTAAGAGGCACTTGCAAGTTTCCTGTGAAACAGATGGAGAAATGAGTTGATGGAGTTTGCTGCTTCCTCCTGGAGAATTTTTTTTCTTTTGGCTTTCTTATTGGGATGAGTTTCAGAAGACTGCTTATTTATCTCTATAAAATACAATCTATTTCATTTTATAAATAGCAAGAATTTTAAAGTTAACTTTTGATTTTCTAGGTTAATAATTATTATGGCCAAATTAAATCCTAAGATTCCATGAGTTGGCAGATGAGGTAAAATCACTTGCTTACTTTTAATAAATCACAAACTATGATCAGGGAACATATTGCGTTGTTTTCCAGAATTGTGTAATTTACTTTAGAAGTAAACCTGGAATACTGAAATCAAGATGCATGCAAAAAAGAGGAATTATTCATTTCAAATAAGATAATTTATATTAAAAAAGAATTCAAATTGGATCCTTTTATAGACAGCATCAGTAATACAGTCACGTGGAGATTAACAATGGGGATACATTCTGAGAAGTGCTGCCTTAGGCGATTTCTTTATTCTGTGAATCTCAGAGCGCACCGGCACTCACCATGGTACACACTACTGCTATAACTGCGTTTGTGTAGTGTAGAAGTACACTTCTGTGAGGCTGGCAGTGCAGTAGGTATGTTTATACCAGCATCACCACAAACACATGGGTAATGCATTTCCCTACCACATTAGGATAGCTTCAGCATCTCTAGGCGAGAGGAGTTTTCAGTCCCATTACAATCTTATGGGACCACCATTGTATATGCAGTCCCGTGTTGACTGAGAAGCCTGGATGTGGTGCACGGCTGTACATTCCAAGTATTACTGCATTATGAATTTTAAAGGCTAGTTAACTCTCTATTATTAATATTTCTATTGAGTTATTTCCTGTATCTTTCTAAAGATTTTAAACAATTTACACTGCAAAACAAAACAATGAAAAGAAAAACAAAAGGAAAGTTAATTAAAATGAGCAGAGGAGTGGACTTATTTGTTGGAAACATCTATTCTGCAGCGTGCTTACTGCTTTCTTAGCAAAATAATATCTTTCCTCACATACCATCCCTGTGATCCTCACACTGTCCCTTGTTGTGCTGCTGCTTTTTACTTACTTGTTCACTCTACATTGATTGGATGCTAAACTAACTTGATAAATAAATACATACGTAACATTAAGTATCCAGTGTTGTATTAGACAGAGAAAAAATAAATGAGGCACAAAGTTTTAAATCACTTGTCTAAACACATTCAACCACTCAGTGACAGAGCCAGAGCCCAGTTCTTCAGGAACCTGGAATAACATCTCATGATTCAGAAGCGCTTTACCAAGCAGCAAGTTATGCCTGGAGACTTCTGATTTCACAACAGCATCTTAAACACTGTACAGGGCGTTGCCTTGTCAGCCAGCAAAGACTCTACTGGAGCCTTTGGCATTTTTTCTGTTTGTTTTTGTCTGGGTTTCACCCCCCCCCCACCACCCACTTGAAGAAACTCACCTTTGATTCTTATACCTTTAGAAAGATTCCGTGCAAAGGTCGTTTGGCGCTTGTTTTGAAGTCCATGTTCAAGAGGATAAATAATTAGCATACTGAAATGAATGTGAATTCTATGTTGTTTCCATGTTCACACCGACAGAGAAATTTCAGCAGTTGCTGAACTGTTCTGTTCACGTCTCCTGATGCTCTCTGTGCCCA